>VYZX01029341.1:471168-487085 GCA_013401335.1 Brachypteracias leptosomus | reverse complement strand
AAAAAGATCTTAAAACCATAGTATGCCTGAACCAAAAGCAGTGCCATTCCTCCTGCCAAGACTTTTCAATCCGAGGTTATTCCTCTATGTAGATGTGTATCCCATGGCCACATCAGCTGAGATCAGCAGTAATTCATGGGTATCTACACCTGATTCAGTTTTTAAGGAGAGAGAAGAGTCCTGGTTGCTGTACAGAAATACATAACAAAAGAAAGGATGCTATAAGAAAGAAAGGACATAAAAGAGAGGTGCAGCAATACCTGTTATCACCCAAATACCAGGTGAAGTTTGGATGCAGGGAAGCTCAGCAATGTGTGCAGCAACAGAAAAAGAGTCTCAAGCAGTTTTAGGAATTGGACCAGTTCCAGAAGGTTAATCACAAATCCCTGCCTCACCTCTAAGTCAACACTGCTCTTTGTTATATAGCACCTGGCATTCATACACTGACAAAAAGGACATCCCATAAGGGGGAGGAGAGTGTAGAAGCCTTTAGCATATATCTGGCCTTGCTTATGTACATATTAACTTATGTGAGCCAAAAACTTTCCAGCTGGCTGCTTCTAAGCATTTCCATGTATTTCCTCCATGCGACATTTAAGATAAAAATAAATAAATAAACGAAAGCAATTTCAAGCTGCCAAGAGATAAACATTGCTCTGAATAATTTCAGCTGTTACTGGATGATGTTGTCTGCCCTGGCCTGCTGGAAAGGCTCAAGAAGCAGAAATAAAAAATGATTGCTGGGGTATCAGAGAGAGGAGCTTAAACAAATGTTGCCTCAACACAAAAACCTCCTCGTTTGAATATTAGCAAAGCTTTCAAAGGTTTTAAGGGAGAGTAAAGCACTTTTTAATGCCTTTTTTTATTCATTTTTTTTAATCTTTTGCTTTTACAACAGAGAAGGGATTTTAATCTGTTGGTTTTATGGAAATTGATTTCACATAGCAGTGTAAAACAAAAACCTTTTCTGGGAAACCTGCCAAAATGTCTGTTGGGGGAAAGTTTAACTGGAAGGCTTACGAACTGTTGAGGTTCCACTAATGCTTTCTTAAGTACGTAACACTTGAAGGCAATTTTTATTAGCAATAACAGGTTAATTTGCTACATCAAATTTTGTTTTCTGTATTTATCTTTTCCAGTTATCCCTGTAACCTTGGTCATTTGTATGAACCTTCAACCTTGGTTATTTACATGTCCACTTGGACGATCTATATAATAGCATTGATTTAATATCAACATTTAGATCCTCACCCTGTATGTTAACCTCAGCTTTTATTTGGAGTCAGGATAAAAAAGGTCAAAAGAGGTAATGTGTGCATGTCCAAGAGAATTAACATAATTGCAGAATTAGTATTTTCAGTAAAAGAAACAAGTATTTTTGCTTTTTTTGGAGCTGTTCTTTTGATGACCCTATGCATGAGATGTCTTTCTCCTTCAGAGGAATCACACCATTCTGATAGCAGACATCTATGGACATCTAGTAAGCTGCCTTGAAAAGTCCTTTTTTTTCCTGTTGTAAAGCCTGTATAATACCAGCAATCAAAATTTAAGAACTTTCTGACTCAGAGTTTATATTCAGTTATTTCCAGCAGTCATGGTTATCTTCTAGGAATCTGTGCCCACGCCTTTTTGATTTGTATTTTGGCCTCTGTAACATCTTTTGGAATTAACTGAATTTTGTAATCTCTGCCACACTTTCTGTTCGTTTTGAACCTGCAGTTGGAGAATTGAATGTGGCACCTTCTGGTTCTTGTATGGCATAAAATATTAAATAATCCTTCCCTGGTTTGTATCTTCTGTGGACAATTCTCTAGCATATAAACGTGGTGACAGTTCCCTAGAATAAGAAATGGATTGGCCTTGATAAATGTTAATTCAGATATCTTATTGAAACAATTCAGAACAAATGCTTTAGGCCAGTAAAACATAATATTTCCTCTGATATTAAACTGCCCTAAAATGAAATAACCTATTTTAATTTTTCATTCACTTTTTTCAAAATGAAGACCTTTCGGGTTTTTTGATAAACAAAATCTAATTTTTTCACAAGTTGTAGTTTTAAGCAGAATGGGACAAAAAAATAATAGATTGGGATCTGAATCTTGCTTGGGAAAAAAAAACACAACAATTATCTTGCATTGTATGAAAAGGTCAAACGGTGAAAAAAACCCACAAACAAACCAAAACCAAATTAAAACCCCCACAAATGTCACATTTCTATTGACAAAGAATTATATTCCTGTGACTGAACAAGGAGTGGAAATTCAAGAAATGAACCTGCCTCCCATTTAGGCCAGGTCCTATGGAGAAATCACTTCTTTTTCCCTCAGTCCCTTATGCATAAAATATTGCTGATTTTAAAAAATGAAAAGTCCCACAGAAATAATGTATCTCAGAATCAAACCCTCACATCCTCCACCAACAGCACAGTTTGCATTTCACCAGGAATTTCTTTCTAACTCCTACAAATCAGGAAATCCACACCATGATTTCCCTCAGTGTTTTATCTCAAAATATTAATATAGCTATTGGCAAATTACTCCTGGCCCATGGCCACAGGGTACATGGATGATCTGCTATTTGTTTTTGAGATAATAATATGTGGCTATTTACAGATTGTGCTCCTCTAGACGTGCTTCCCTCTTACACAGGGAGTTTCACTAAGCTTATAAGCAGTGGCTGTAAAATGTTCTGAGCTTCTTGGGTAAATCTGATAAATTTATTAAAATGAAATTTGTAATGGAAACAGGTATCTCTCTTTAGGTCTCAGAGTAGGGGAGAATCTGGTTTGAAATCTCTATTGATTCTGACTGCTGGAAAATCCTGGTACATTTGTCCTGAACCTAACCTTAGTTGCTATAAAACTTGAAAACAGGTGGAGTCATAGGGTGTTATTTAGTTAGTTTTGAGTAGTTTTTTTTTTTTTTTTGCTTTTTGGTTTTAGAGGGTTTTTTTTAAAGTTAAACTCAGAAATAGTCAGGGTTTTCTTATGTGACTTCTTGGCTGGTAGCTCAAGAGAATGGAAAATAAAAGTGGAAGTTTTTCTTATTATGGAAGCAATAGTTCTTTATTGCATAAATATTTCACTTTCTTTCTATAGATTAATTTATTTGCAAATAGGATGGAGAGGTTGTAGTGAGGCTGGTGCTGGTCTCTTCTCCCAGGTAACTAATGACAGGACAAGAGGTAACAGCCTCAAGTTGCATCAGGGGAGGTTTAAATTGGACATTAGGAAGAAGTTCTTTACTGCAAGAGTGGTCAGGCACTGGAACAGGCTGCCCAGGGAGGTGGTGGAGTCACCATCCCTGGAGGGGTTCAAGAAATGAGTAGATGTGGCACTTCGAGACATGGTCTAGGGGTCAGGGAGATGTTGGACAAAGGTTGGACTTGATGATCCTAGAGGTCTTTTCCAACCTAAATGATTCTATGAGAGGGAAAATAAGTCACACAGAATCACACAGAATGTTAAGGATTAGAAGGGACCTTGAAGGATCATCTAGTTCAATTCCCTGAAGCCATGAACTTTAGTACCCAGAATCGCATCTGTGGCAGTTGCTGACTATAAGTAACTATAAGCAGGACCAGCTATACTTAAAATTGAGAAAAAATTGACCTGCTTAGTCTGCATCCAGATTGAAGGTGCACAGGATACTACAGTGTGTATCACATACAGATATACCCATTGTGCTTTTGAGGAACAGGAGGATGTCTAGGAACAAAAGAATTTGGGTGAGATAAAACTGCTCAAGGATGATGGCCAGGGTTGGCCTGATTCCCCAGTGCAGTGGAGCAGTGCAGAACTAGGTCAGGGCTGAAACCTTTAGATACCCTGAGTCCCTTTGATTTGGTTTCCTTTTCCCAGAGCAGAACAAGCTCAAGGCACTGAAAAATTCAGTATCTATATCTTGGTTTCTCCATCTGCAAAATTTATATTATATTATTTCTCCATCTCAGATGTCACCCGAATTTCTTGTTTCTCATGCAGTAATCTGGATGTGGGTAATTAGGAATTCAATGCTAACAAGTAAAATCCCCAAAGTCTACCTTGTTTTTCTTATAGACACATGTTTACATGTGGGGTAGAGGACAGAAAGTTGAAGAGAATGCAGAAGGCTCATGAAATTAAACCCCTTTCTTGTGCAAACAAGAGAAAACACATTTGCAGCTGCCTGTGATGAAGGGTATTACTTATCTGCAGCTGTTTTGTTTTAGTTTGGTGTTTATCTTCCACATGTTTTGTTTTGGGTTGGTTTGTTTTGTTGTGGGGGTTTTTTCAGATTGAAAATGTTTTCTGCTGAAGCCCAAGAGACAAAGTAAGACAGTAAATGATATGGCCATTGTGTGAGCTGGATTCTGCACAACTTTGAGATCAGTCTGTGCAGCTCTTACATTTCCAGCAAGTTTTCAGGAGAAGAAAGTATAAATCATCTGAAGTCACTGGACAAACATTCAGTAGAAGACATGCCCACTAGATCCTATTGTCCATGCTGCTTAACAGAAAATAAAACATATAGGGCATTGTTTTCAGTGAGGGAAACTATGTATTCAGGTATTTTTTTCAGAGCTTATTTATGAGTTGTATTTTTACCTATAAAGAGTTGCATATGCTGACTCCCCTGGGGAAGTAGTGGTGCAGAGGTCTGTGGAATTAATGAAGTGGGTAACTATGTTTCTTGCTGTTCCCTTCCTAAAAGGGTCCAATATAAGAAAGGCACTGAGTTCGCAGCACTCCTGAGGCTATGGTGTACACGTCTGTATCCCTTTTTTTGGTGTATATGGATGTATCCCTTTGGGAAAAGCAGAAATAGTTCTCAAAGTCTGAACTAAGCTGGAGCAAAGTGCCCTTTCTAACAGCTAATGTTGGACTAATTGCTGCTGTGTCCACTTACAGACTGAACCAGTTACAAAGCTAAGGGAGAAGTCAACACCTCGGGCCAGAAAACAAACTGATCCATATAAAGCAGAAAAAAAAAGTTAAAAAGCCCTAACTCCTCCTCATCTTCCTCCTGCAACTCTCTCCTCACATTTAGCCTCTGGACTTTAGGTAACAGAATAAAATAGGCATTTAAGCAGTTTCTGGAGGCCACTGCATTCAGCAAGGGAGTACACTCAGGCCTGAACATCACTCACTTTTTCTGTTTATCTTTTGACAGACTTGCTGGGATCATCTTCTGTCATCCTGGGTAAAATGAGGTCGCCAGAGGCAAGCCCTGTACTTTCCAAAGAGAACTGTCACTTGTGTGACGTTAGGAGACGTGCCAGCCAACTCCTTCTCTAGGTTCTCCCACTCTGGGATCTGCAGCTGTCAGTGCAGGAAGAGCAGGGGGCTTGTTCTGCTGCAGCACAGCTCAAGCCCTGGGGTTTGCAAGCAGTGGTGTGACAACATCATGCTGTACCTGCTGGAAGGGTCTGGGTGTAGGGCAAGATGCAGGTGAGGGGAGCAGTGTTTTGAGTCAAGGCAATACCTATTGCAACCACTGCACTCTACATCCCTCTTCTCCCCTATTATTGCACTCCTGCCTGGAAACTCAGTTTTGGACTAGACCCTGAGTGGTCCAGCTCCCCCAGCCATTCCTGGGGTGCTTTTTAGAGAAGTCAAAGAATTCTAAAAGTCAAAGCGAGGATTTTTAATCAAGCTCTGGCTCAGTACTCTGTAAGGACAAGTCAAAGCCATCCAGCCCCTTCCCTACTGCTCAGAGTCCCCTCTGCAGCAGCATTTCAGAGGGATGCAACTGCCCAAAAAGCCAAGAGAGAAGGTGATCCAAGCTCCAAAGCATCTCACTGTGCTCCTGGTCATCCCATATCTAGACCAAATACAATTACTCTAGAGATAACTGAGCTGGAGGTAAATTGACTGCAAGTGCTCCTCATCACCTTCACTTTTCAAAAAAGCTGCATCACAAAATTTCCATCCAGAATCTTGCAAAGGATCCCAGAAACAGGAATTTCACTCATTCTCAGCTTGGTAAGAGGTGAGGGCTTTCAAAGTATCAAACCTAGTGTCATAGTTATTATATAATAATTATTAACTAGGACAAAGATCAATATCAGAATGTTCACTTGTCAGAAATCAGGAGGTAACGGGGAACCCTGGCAAGGTTTGCCCAAGAAGAGCTATTTGTGGGTGTCCAATATTCTGCAGGGAAAGTCCTGAACTGGTCTTGCTGGTTTCCTTGCTGGTTTCACTGCTTAAATACAGGCACCAGGGGAGACCTTTGGAGAAGAGCATCTAATTTGCCAACAGAGCTAACAAAAGATGGAAAGCTGAGTCCACAGGGTGTATGTGAGCAGATAACTGTGGTTCAGGCAAAGTTGTTTTCCAGGACAAATTCTGGAAAACACTGAATTTAAATTTTACATGTGATCAGGGTAGGTCTAGAACTGTTGTTTTACATTGATGTATAAACATATATGTAGAAATAATATTTATATAAAGTACATACTATAATGGGACAGCTCATGGTAGTAAGCTAAAACAAAGTGAAATACTGCATAGATATTTTTCCAGATAATGTTAACTATCTGGTATTTTTTTTTCTATAATGTGACAAAAAAAGACTTTCCAGTCATTCAAGTTCTGTTGTGTTATAAAAAATAAAGATCTGATTTTACAATTAAACCTTTTTCCTATGTTCCTAGTAAATGGTAAGTGATAAGCAGGAAGGCTCTGAGGTGTAAGAAAAACAAATAAGTTTTATTTGGCTGATTTTCTGTTTCAGAATGCTTGGAACTGGCATTTCTTTTACACCAGTGACTTCACCCTGATTTATATTTAGAGAATGCATGATATAAAGACTCTTTGGCTTTCGAACATTTATCAAGAAGATAAATCCTCAGTATCACACTTTAAAATGATTTTACTGGCTTAAGCAAATGAGACTCTATATTGTGTTGTCAAAAATCTTTTTTCCATTGCATTAAGTAAAATTATTGTATACTTCACAAATGTCCACAAAATCGTATTTTAAAAGCTATAATAATCTGATTATGGAACAGCTGCTCATTGTGTGATTTATGCCTAATAACAGTAACAAGTCTCTGCAGCCCCATTCATTAGAGGATAACAAAGCACTGAAAACAGTCATTAAGACTGATAACAATTGTTCTTTCATCTTTTATATAGTAGGACAACGGGCAAATTATCTGAGCAAATTTATCTGGTTAGAAGTAGTCTGTTACAATCTAATTCACTGTTTTAAAAGTCAACATATAGCAGAAGAGAGATACAGCAGTTACCTGTATCTCAGCAACAAAAGGATGGACAGATATGTCAGTTTGATCTATTAATACGCTTCAAATCACTGTCACATGTCAGCCTCTTCCAACCTGAATTCATTCTCTGGCACCGTGTACCAGCAATGCCTTTATCCAAATGGAGAACTGAAGCAAAGATGTATTAAGTTAAAAATGAAACCTGAGATAAAAAAGAGTCTAAAAGTTCAACTCTTCTTTCTGACACGGTGCTCTTTGTACAATATTTGTCAAACCTAAGAGCTTCCTGGTCATTGGGTAGACAGCAAAGACTTGCTGGAAGCTGAACAACACTGAACACTTGTCCTGGTGTCAGCTGGGATAGAGTTAATTTTAGAATCATAGAATCATAATAGTTGGAAAGGACCTCTAGGATCATCAAGTCCAACCTTCATCCCAACACCTCTCTAACCACTAGGCCATAGCCTCAATTTTCTTCCTAGTAGCTGATTGTAGGATGATAATAATGTTGACAGCACACTATGGTGTTGATAAAACATGGTTTAACTACCAGGTTAAACCATGACAACACTGGATGTTGTTTCAGGACCCAAGCAGTTCCCTCTCTCTCAGCAATCTTTATCTCACGTGATGATAAGCTTGCACACAAAGTAAATTGCTAGAAAGACCTTTGCTTCCCCTCACCTGCTCTAAATATTAGAGGATATTGACCTCCAGCCCTGTTTCATTTGAAGAAGTTCTGAATTATTTTCTTGTCATTACCAATCAGATAACATAAATCACACTTAGACCCCATGGCAGCAAGTATTAAACTGCTGCACGGTTAAATCAGATGATGCTGCAAAGGAAAAATTCAACAGACCCTTATCCACAGGCCTTCTTCTAGCCATGTTATGAATTATGCTAATGCACAGAGGCCACAGATGAGATTAGAGTCCAACTCTCCTAAATGTTTTACAAAACAACAAGGGGAAAAAATGTAAATGCTCTTAGTGGCTTTTAGACTTAAGAAAAACAGCCAAGGATAAGAGAATTTTCACTTTCCTCGTGTTACAGATGGGGAATAGAGAGATGAAGACCACTCAAAATCCCTGAACCTCTTCCCAAAGATTTGTTAGTTTTTGGTCAGACCCCTGGTGCCTTCTCAAAGGAAGGAGCCTGTGTCAGAGGCTGGTTCTAAATCCCGATCTCCAGAATCCTAGCCCAGGACCAAAAAACTGAAATTAAATTATCCTCTCTGCTTCTCCTAGACAATAAGCAAATGAACTCATCAGAGGAATCTCCTCTGCCCCTCCACGGCCATTTCTGTGCCCTTTACCTGATCAGGGGCTGGTGTAAAGCCACCAGAGCCGCGTGCACCGTGACGGAGATCACTGACAGGTGGAAATAGTCAAACATGACAGGGACATGGTGGTGCAGACCTCTGCGGGGGTGGAAGTGGAGACACAGTGTACGGCTGCTGATCAGGGGGATTGCTGGGACATCCCTCATCCTGGAAGAGAAAGAGGTTTACAAGGGTTAGTGAAAGCTTGAGTTGCCACAACCTGTAACAGCAGCAAACTGGGAGATGACTTGAGGTGAATTTTTATCACTTCCCAGCTTCATAAGGGTTTGCATGTCTGGTGTGTACTTTGTATTGTACTTGTGCCTGGCATAAATATAAATACAAAAGTAAATAATAAATAACAGGTGTGTGTGTATATATATGTAAATATATTGTATAAAAGAAAAATAGATGTGATGCAATTCTGTTTTTCACTGGTCATTGTCCTTGATGTCTACCTATGCACTAGTTCTGGTGACATCAAGAACTAAGTAGCAAAAGGAAATGCAGTCAGCTTATTTGAGCCAGGATAGCTCACTATTTGTGATTTTCAGTGTAAGAACAATCAACTCCAATCTGTAAGAGAGAGAAGCAATCCTGTGCCAGAGAGATGAAAATATTCAGAGTACCTTTCCAGATAGCTGATCTTCTGAAAAAACTTTTTTCAAGAAGCCAAAAAAAAAGCTGGTGAAGTAACTGCAGAGAAACAATACAAGCTGGATTGGCTTCTCATTTTTTTAGTAAATAAAAACCAAGACTTCAATTTAAAGCTTGATTACAACTATTCCAGAATAACTTTCCTAGTGTGCAGTCAACCACATGAGTCACCTATAGGGCAGGAGACAGAAGTAAACCTGAAGCATGCCCATCCACAACTTCCTAATGCAAGTGAAACTCACTTCTAAACAACTGTTTTACAGCATTAAAGACCTTTCTGAAACCAACTGTTTCCCAGAGCTAAGAAAACCTATGATGAGGTGGTTGAGTATGATGCCCAGTTATTCCCAAGAAGTGTTCCAATGGAATTTGCAGAATATCCCTTCCTAAAAATCACTGGTTTCGTTTATAGCAAATCAGATTAATCATTCAGATGATAACAGAAATTAAATGTATGTGTTAGAGCACAATTTCTTAACTTGAAGATTTCAGTTCATTTTATTCTTGCCTATCACTTAATGTTTGGGGTTTTTTTCTCTTCTAGACCCATCAGCCTCACAGCCAATGATTGATGGTCTGGTCCCACCTGCCAGAGAGAACAAGTCTTCACTTTTTGTATCCTGAAGAAAAAGAAACATGTTCTTGAAATTTGTTAAGGTGCCCTGTGGATATGAATAAAATCACAGGAGAACAGTCGAAAATGGTTGAAACACAAGTCAGAGGATTTCTCTGCACCCCATCCTACTACCCATAAATGCTGCTGAAGTCATTGGAAGCCTCTTCTGTGATTCAGTGAGGCTGATAATGTCTGGGATCACACTTTCTGCTGTCTTAGGAAGGGATGCTACTCCCCCTTCACCTAAGATTATGAAATCAAATGCAGCTGGAAGAAATCAAATTCAATGGGTAGACTCTTTCCTCCTAAAATATAGAGACAGTTTTGGTTCTTAATACAAGAAAAGCACTTAGCATGTTCATACACCCATCTTCAGCCAGAAAATACTTGTCTCCTGAGATAAATGAATTCCTGAACCACAGTCCCTGCTCACATGGAGGTCAGTGGTGATATTCCCTTTAACAGCAGCAGCAATAGAGCAACACTTAACAATGTTGAAAACCTCACAGTTAGAGAAAAAATGCTGTTTCTTTAAAGAGTATGAGATACACTTCAAATACAAAGAAGAGAAAGACCTCAACACAGAGGTAAAAGAAAGACTTATCAAGGCTACCCCTTTTTCCAAAGGACTCTCACTTCAACAAAGTAATTTCCCAATTGAACAAAACCCCATATTACCAATTAAGTTTTCAAGCAGCACTTACTGTTGTTCACTATCAGTAAAGTGCAGGTCCAACTTGAGCTGAAAATCTGCCTCACTCAATGCATCTTCCACCTACAAAAAGAGAAAGGCAAGGTTACCTTTACAAGTTGGCACCTAGAACACTGAAGGATGGATTTGCCTGATAAGAGCAAAGGCAAAAATATGAAGCAGCAGCAGCAGCACCCCAGCACAGGGGCAGAAAGGAGCAGATGTGACAGCAAGTCGAGGCACTTGCTGAAGAAGTCAGAGGCAAGTAGAGCAGCCAGAGGTGTTATCTGCTCCTGGGTGTCCTGTCATGTCAAAAAACTCACTGCAGACAAGAGTAACCAGAGTGTGTAGAGCAGTGCATTTGTTGGAGGCTTGCTCTTTGCACACCAAAAGGCAGTGGAGTATTTCTGAAGCTGTGTCCCTTCACTGGATTATCTCATCAACTGAATGAGAACAAGGACTAGGTTTTCTTGGAAAAATAGCCCTTAATCCTACTGGTTACCTACCTGTAACTAGCACAAGGTTCAAAGTTTACAACTTAAACCAATCAGAAATGGCTCAGATAATTCTGACAATTTCTATGTCTCATCATTAGCCTTTTAGTTTCTTTCTCAGCAAACTGAGGCCTTCTTGCCTCCCAGTGTCTCTTTCTGGCCCTTGACAGATTCATGGAGGAAGTCTGTTGTTGATTCTCATCTAGATCATTTTCTTTGCAAAATTCAAAGGCTCCTGTTGTTTTTAAAGCTTCAATTAACAGAATTTTAACTGTCCACTTTGCTGCAGGGTGCTGAGCATCTCTACACGTAGTAGGATTGATTCAGGTTGCCAAAATCACTGGAAATATCATGTGTAATCATAAGCCAAGCCATCATTACCTTCATCTAATAGGTCCCACCAGCAAGATTACCCCTTTTTTTATTGTCAATAAAAAACTTTAATTGGATTTTGTGAAACAGCACATGAAGGGAGTTGTCTATTACCTTCACCTGGAGCTACACTGGATAACATATCCCAGCTTGGCACAGTTAAAGCAACTATAATCAATAGAAATAAAGAAATTAGAATGGAAGAAGGATTAAGCTGCCCAGCACTTTTTCCTTCACTCCTTTGAAATGTCTTTTCTTCCTCTGGAATATAGGTTTGGTAGAATAAGAATGTTTTTATTTTTATCAAGCTAAATGGAAATATCAACAAAAACTTGCTCATTTTATTACTATATAAAATTTATTTATTTATACCATTTTCTTTATTTATTATCAAATAAAACGAATGTGTGTAAGTCTCTTACTACATACCAAAGAACAACAGGTGATGTACAGGAATGCATGTGGAAAAGTGGAGTTGTTCACTGGGGATAGGGTATTATCTATACAACTTTTTTTACCCAATTTTTGCCATAAAAAGGTGAGGTGAGACATTGAGGTTCTGGCTTTTGCCAGTGGGAAGCAACAAGTGGCTGCATGCAGTGAGCTGAGCCATCCTGGGGTACACATCAGAAAAGGATAATTGATTTCTGCTTGTGCCTGTGTCTTTCCACTGACAATATAGAGCCTAGAGAAATATCTTGGTCGACATCAACTTGAATTTTAGATGGCTTAAATTAGGCAGGACAAATTCTACTTTCTTGAGCTAATTAGCACCTTCTTAACAACAAACTATACTAAAAATGCACTGAAGGCAACATCAGAGGCATCTAGCCTGCTCTGACAGGTAGGATTCATAGAATATATTTAAAATAAACCATGTTTAGCTAGGTTTTCCTGAAGTGAAACTCCCTCCACAGTGCACCTTTTTCTGTTGAAGCAAGAAAATTGAGTCAAGGATTGATTGTACTTTGATAAAATTATCAAAGATGTAGAATTTAAACCCTTCTGAAGCAATATGGTATCTCTTCTAGCATGACCACAGGCACAGAGATGTTAGGAGAAAATTCCAGATTCTGTCTACTGAAAAATGTTCTTTCTCCTTTGCGTTTGTCTCAAAACACCTGGAAATTTGTCTCTCAGAAAAAAAGACTTTTTCCTTTTTAATGAGTTGTTGTCACTAAAAATCACAGTTGCTGGCAGTTGCAAAGGAAATAATCATTATTGAAGCTACAGTCTGAATTTAAATCAGGAATTCAATTCAAGTACAGTGCTCCAGACAAAGCAAAACTCATCCTCCAACAGAGGGAATGAAATTTTGGGTCTGTGCCTAATACTGCTGAGCACCTGCAACTGCCACTGAAATCTGAGTCTGTGTTTAAAGCAAGTTCAATATCTAGTGACACCAGCTCAAAACACCTTGAGGCGAGGAGCAGATGTCTGAGAGACTTGGAGATACTCAGCACTGCATGGGGTCGTGCATGGAGGTGCAAGGATATGATATTTTTAATCCCCAAACTGAATGGAAATCAGACTGCTCAAAAAAATCAGTGCAAAAACCCACATAAAATAAAATAAAATAAAATCACAGTTCTCACTACAACATTTACATGTTTTCTTGTGTATACTGGGGGTGTAATTAAGACAAGTGAGAAAAGGACACTTGTTCAAAAATCTTAGTGATTTTTGCAAGACTTATGCACAGGTTGAGACACAATAGAATAATGTACAGTAATTGCATGACACAAGTTACTATACAGCTTTGATAGCTGCTGGATTTTCCTGTGTTTTACCTTTTTTCACTTATTAGAACCACGGGTTCATAAGGTCCTTTACATGGGAATAATAAAAAACCAACCACACAAAAAACCACCCAAAAACCCCACAAAACAACAACAATAAAATGGCCTTTCCATAGCTCATACAGAAGAGGGCACTGAAATTTCCATCATTACTTAGTCTCCTGTATGAAATAATACTGACCATAAATGAAAAACTGGTTGCTTATTTTAGCACTACTGGGACTATTATGATGTTTTCCACAGCTGTCATTTACAGACTGTATAATTATTGAAAAGTTTGATAGACTAACTTTTTTTTGTATTTATTTTTTTTCCTGAAGAAGAAAAGTTTTAAATTTTCACACCAACCTCCTTAAGAAATTAGCCTGAAAAATTTCTCTGGAATATAATTAGTGTTTGACTGGCTAAGCCAAACAAAATCCTCTCAGATACTCTGTGGAGGGTCTTCCAGTGTTTTTTTATAAAGTTCTTTGACCTCTCAGATGTTTAAATGGTTAAAATCACAACTCATGAAAGTGAAAATAAAGATCTGTGTTTGTGAAAATATATTCATACTAAAAAAGAATATTATTCTGTTCTATAATAGTCCATACACCCAAACAAAAGAAAGGGAAATTCAGAACATCTGACCTCTGGGAAATATTATTGCATTTCACATGCTGATCTTGTCTCCAGCCAACAATAAAATAAATAAAGATAGTTCTGAATAGAAATTTTGAAAGCTTTCTTTGAAACAGGACATGCATTTCATTCTCTCCTTTTTTCCCTTAAAATAAAACAAGACTGAAATTAATTTTGTCACTTCTCATTTGATTAATTCTTCATTGTTTGCACCAGCTTAATTTTTTTGCAACATCATTTTATGTCTTGTGGAAAGTAAGTCTGAAAATTCCGTGTCCCGTTCTCTGTTGCTGGGATGTGTCTCCATTTCCTTTAGTGCTCCCACCTCAGACCTCACAGCTTGTGCAGAAATACCCCATATTCATCTGTGAGCACAAACAATTTTCCAGAAGGTGCTGCAAGAGTCCAGGCTGTTTTCTAACCTCTGCCTGTCTTGCCAAAGGATTGCACTGATTGGGAAATGCATTTTATTAAAAGCTGTTTGGAATCTGTACAATATAAAGTATTCATATACGAAAAGTAAAAGTATTTTTTTACAATAAAAAACTATATGCAAAGCAAAGTACTCCAATTTATGTTGAAACAACCTGAATCAAGTGCATCTTTTCAGTTTTGAATTCTAATTTTTCAGGTTTGCATTTACATCTTTGGTTTAGCTTTTAAGAGCTGTGTTAATACCTCTAACTGAACTTTCCAGCATTCTGGCAACGTGCTTCTATGATATTTAACCATTTTGCAAGAATGATCAGAATGTCCCACCTCAATCAAATTTCTCTGGAAAATACAAAATCTAATACACTGTGACATCTCAGCTTGCCTCACTCTCTCCTCTTCCTGCTACTAAATGGAGGCAGCAAGGCAGGAGATGGACAAGTTACCTGTTTTACTGCTTGATGAAAGAGGCAGGGCTCCTTCTTTAAGAGGAATGAAAGCAAGAGCTTCTGAAAATAAATTAGACTCCTTTGTAACACTGAAGGCTGCCTCAACCCTGCAATATTGTCTCCTATGAATTCAAAGAATGCTGCATTCTGGGATAATATAGAAAAATGCATCTAATAGACCAGAGAGTTTTAAGGCCCCATTTATATGGTGAAAGGTAAACTCGGTGCCACTTCTGAGCAGATAATTGAAGCTTCTTCCATTTAAAGCCAAAGAAAGATGTATTTCCATATATAAGCTTATGTAGGGTTATGCAAGGAGGGGGTGATGGAGGGGAGGGGGGACACCACACATAAAAAACCCAAGCCAGGAGCATATAACCTAATTGGGACATGAACATTGCGTTGTGTTGACTGGGAATTTTTAATACTGAGCATGTCTCAGCAACTTATCTCATCAACAAAACTACCCTAGAACCATGAGGAGAAGGGATAGTGCTCCCTTGTTATAATATTTGATAATTCCAGCTCAGGGCAGAAACTACATGAAGCATACAAACTCAATACTTCCATTACCCAGTCTATCTTCCTTGCTTATTTATAACTTCCATTTACAGCAAAACCAGCAAACAGATCCTTCACCCTCAACCAGAAAAACTCACCATATAGCACACAACTGGCACAAAAAGGACCCACACCTGCTGTGTGTTAAATAAGTTCAGATGTTATGAACAGAGATAATATTTAAACCACTTTACAAATACCTAGGTGTTTTGCCAACACCACATTGCAAGGATTGCATCCAACATATGAGATTATGTGCCAGAGAGCCCAAACCATCCCTGAACAATAGTTGTGGATATAGCTGGTTTCTTCTGAGCACAGTGCCCAGTGGAAGGGCACAATTTGGTCTCTCCCAGAATTATAACAACTTTGTAAAGTTGTGGAGGACAAGACATCAAACCAGAAAGAAGGAGGCCTGGGAGCATTAAGCAGAAGTGAATCGTGCTAATCTGCTCAACACACAAAAAAGTTTTACAAATCTTTATTTTTTGCATTTGATTCTTTAGAGTGTCTTCAGCAGCTCATGTGGGACCAACAGACATGTTTATCCTCTTATTCTACACCCGTAAAAACCCAAAGCAACTTCAACATATAGAGATAAGGGAGTTTTCTCTGTGCAAAATAATTCTGCAAGCACAGAATTGGGCAGCTGTCCTTTTCCTGAGGGACCTCCTATGAAAAGACAAGTG
>VYZX01029341.1:438724-464541 GCA_013401335.1 Brachypteracias leptosomus | reverse complement strand
TACTTGGACTAGAATGTTTCAGCGTGATTAGCTCTTCAAAAGCATGCAGTCATATTCATTTTAATTTAAACCTCATCATATTAGAGGCACTGCAAAAATCGTATTAGAGGTATAATGTATTCTTATTCCTAGCTGGCAGACAAAGGAAGCTTTATGTTATTTGATTTGGATATTGATATACTGGTACTCTTCTAGGATGGAAAGTTTAATGTAATTTGCTTTTCAAACACACTCCTGTGCAGACCCCTCCTAGTGTGTAATTGCTTTAGGAGCCAGATCTGCAAGGTGGCATAAAGAGTCATTTCTCTTGCTGGAAAGGTCGACGTCAAAGACATAGAATCGTAGAATCATTATGGTTGGAAAGGACCACCAGGACCATCAAGTCCAACCTTCATCCCAACATCTAGACCACAGCCCCAAGTGCTACATCTACACATCTTTTAAATACTTCCAGGGATGATGACTCTACTACTTCCATGAACAGCCTGGGCCAGAGCTTGATAACCCTTTCAGTGAAGAAATTTCAAATGTCCAATCTAAACCTACCCTGGCACAACCTGAGGCCACTTCCTCTTATCCTATTGCTTCTTACTTGGGAGAAGAGGCCAACATCCACACATGAGACCATTCTCCTTCATTTCAGGAACTGTCTTGATTCTTATTTTCTCTTTAGATTTGAAGTAGGATTACACCCTCCTTATTAAATTTTAACTTAAACCAAAGAAAGCAGTGCTGAAATGGTGATTGCTTGGAAGACATAAGAACATGCTGTCTGAGGGATNCTGTAAGAACCATTGCAAGCATGAACAGATCAGTTGTGCTGTACAACTGTTCATTTAAAGAATGACAAAAGCCTGTTGATGCATCTCTTTCTTTTTATTCTTTCCACTGGAAATACATTCTCATCCCACCACCACCCCTGGCAATCCCTTTACAGACTATTGAGTAATGGCATTTTAAAAAAAGGAAGGAAAAAAGGCTCTTTGCAATTGTGCTCACTATCACACACATAGCATAGGCTATCTGCACAGATCATGTCCTGCTTTCCCACTGTCTCCATATCCAATTTACCAAGCTCCTCCAGATACACTCTACCTCAGCTTCCCATCTGGAAGTTTCTATAGATTGAGATTTCTAAATGTTATTGCAGCACATCATACAGAAATTATTCATCCCTTTAAAGAATCAGACAGATTTTGCTATTTAGATCCTGGAGACCCCTGAAAACACCTGTCCAGATAATCTTACAAGGAAGGAACTGGTGGATAGGTGACCTGTCAACAAATTTGTTACTTAATTTCAGCCTAACTTAGTGAGAAAAGAAACTATATTGTTCTGATGACCATTGCCAGTAGGAAGGCATTGAGGGGGATGGTGGTGGGTGTCTGTGGCAGATACACAGAAGGTCCTGAAAAATGGAACAGAATGACATGGCATGGAATAGTTTTGCATGATGCTTCAGAGCATACAATGAGAGGTGGGATAGGAAAGTAGAAAGAAGTAAACAATGGATAAGAAAATCTGGCTTAATATCTTCAAGAAATAGGAATGAAACCTAAAGGACACCACCAGAAACCGCAGTCCTCTACAGAGCCATGTGACATCTGGTCAAACTCACTTAACCGTAGCTTTGCTGTTGGTAGTAGGTATAATTTGATAAAGATGATAATGAAATCAACTTTAGTTGACTAATGTTTGAGATCTGATATGCCAGAATAGGTGAACCTTCTATTTAAGGCTCCACTGGTACATCCACTGTAACACTGTCTGGCCAGACTGGCAGCACACCTCAGATGGCACAAAGCTGTGACAGGGACCCAAGTTTTCCTGATTTTCAAATGTTCTCATTTGTGTTATTTCCTCCCAGCAGCACCCTCACACCACTTCTGCTCATGCAAGGAGAGGAAGACATTTCTAGGCAAAAGTAACCAAAGATAATATTCTTCTGGTCAGAACTCTTTCCCTGACCTTTCTAAGATCCACACTAGATAGATCAGCACTGCTCCTCCCAAACTCCACTGGCCAATTGTCTCAATTGTGCTCTCCAGATATCCCACTTCATTTTTCAATTCTGAGCTTTTATAGCATCCTTCTTCTGCTTTCACCATGCCTAAATTATCTCCCTTCTTCCCTTTAAATCTCCTTTATTTGAACCATCCTTTTCTGACTTTATTTTTTAACCTCTATAAAAGTGGTTTGAGGATTTTCATAGTTGTTCTTTGTCAATAACTTTTCCAGGGAGCAAACAAACACTGAACTCACCTTGGCAGAATCAACTGACAATGATACGTGAGTATCTCAACCTCTGATTCAAGGAGACTTTGAAATGGCAATGTCTTGGTGTAGCTGAGACTTGATGATGAATGATGTCCCCAGAGCCACCTAAGTCACCTGAACCTTTGCTGTTTCCAAAGCAATAGAATTGGTGGGGTTTATGCCCTCTGCAATGTTTGGTGTGTAAGTGATTAGCATGCTCCAATCCCAACAGCTAGATTCTTTCCATAATTACATTTTCAATTATGCTTCCTCCTGATGTCTATAACTGCCAAAGAAAACTGCAATAAATGTCAACCAACAAACCTTTTCAAGGATAGCAGGATCCCAGTCTGAGACCCAGATTTGCCCAAGAGTATTGGTATAATCTGGCATGTGAGAAATGCTGGAGTTTCATTTGTACTTATTTTTCCAGTGCTTTAAAACATTCCAATGCTTAACAACCCAGCCCTAACTCAGAACTCTGGCATGAGGCAATGTTCCCATGATATGGGGGTACCTTCAAAGGCACGAGTGAAAAGAAATATATTTTAGAGAGTTCCTGAGGAAAAAACAGAAAGAAAGAAAGAGGCTCTCAGATGTAGTGCTACAGAGACCATGCATAATGAGCATGATCATCATTACAATACTTTGCATTACTTTTTAACTCTGCTTCAAACAGGTACCAGAAGCATGAAGAAAGCCTTGGAATGAGGTCCTTGGTTTATTTGAAAATTGACTACCTTGCTAAGAATAACTTTAAGTAATGCCAGATTTCCCTACACAAAAAAGAACACGAGACCCAAATAAAACATTAAAATTGTATTCTCCAGATGAAAAACATTAGAAGCCTCCTTCAAAGCAAATAACTTTTCTATTAAACTTGTAGGACTTGACTACAGCTTTGTTGAGAATTACAGCAGAAAACATCATATTCTTCCATTAGCTCAACTTTTAGTGTACTTTAGTTTCTATGTCTGACAAAGAGTGAGCAGACAGGATTTACCCCGACTCTGTCCTCTATTCAGTAGCCCAGAGAAGTAAGAATAATTACTATTTTTTCAAAATAAGTAAGGAGAAAATGTGACAACTCCATCCTGATATGCAAGGCAGAGAACAAAGAGAGTAATATCTTTTTATTCTAAATACAAAATTACAATTCCAGGGAGAATGGTCTTTTAGAAGCATGACTTCAGGTTTACATCCTTCTTCCTCCAGAACTATTTCTCTGTGGTTTATTGAGCATTGTGTGAGAGGTCTAAAATGAATAGGGAGTGATTATACAGTCAGCTAAAAATCCATATGGAAACAGATCCAAGTTCAGATCTAGCCCTTTTAACGCTTATAGCACTGGAAACAAGATAATAACTCAGTTGCTGTCACCTTCTTGAATCTCTCTTGCTGTCTGAGGAAAGCAGCATTATCACACTGCTACTCAGATAAATGGAAAATCAGGGCTCTGCTAAGTTCTGCTTCAATGAAAGAGATGCTGTTCAATAACACGGGGAAATCAAGAGTCTGCAGTTGTAAACAGAGCTTTACTGTAAATATTTCTTTATGAATAACAGTGTACACTTAAACATTTGTATTTCAGATTAATTCTGAATCACAAGCAGCACATCACAGCCTCCATACTTGGGTTCCCACACAAGAAAATCTCAAGACATATGATACTTTGAAATGTAGATGGTTCATTCTCCCAGGTCACTCGTGCACAGACAGATGAAGGGCACCACAACGGGCTCACTTGGGAAAGAGCTGGGAGCGTTTTGAAACCTTCCTACCCACAAACCTTCTGCTCCTACCCACGCAGACACGTTGTGGCAGTGGTTTGTGTGATCTTCCCTAATCAGTGGAAAGTCAACTGTTGGTAAAGCACAGCAGAAAGCAGTTTAAACTGAGCTAGATGTCCTTGCCCTGAAGCAAATTGGAAGCACTCATGTAGTCTATTAACACAGGTGAACAGAGAAGGTGATAATAAATAAGAATAGGTAGAATTACCTTTAAAACCTCAGTCTGGACTAGCTGTAGCCCACCCACCTGGTGTCTGAGGGATCTCTACAGCACACATGGTCCTGGTTGGTACTATCCTAAACATAACCCAAACTGATCTGTGGATGACCACCTCCCTCACCCATCCAGACACACACTTTGAGCTGTCCTGTCTCTTGGTCTTCAGCAGCTGAAATTCCCACTAGCCTCACAAGGAGAGTTGCTTCTTGTTCAGAGTCCCTACAAAATAGGCACGGATTTGCTAAGTTTTCTTGTCATCTGCTTTCTTCTACTGTTGCCAAAATTCTTAAATACTTGCAGGCCATACTGATTTCGTTATTTTTAAAAGAAAATTAAGATATGTGGGCATCTCTTGAATGAACAGTATGCCATCTTGCTAGAACCTAAGCACCAAACTGCAAAACATAACCAAAAGAGACCAGAAAATCTTGTGCAAATAGCCCTGTTTATCTAACTTGCTTTTTTTCCTTTACCATCTGTTGGAGCCATATGCCCTCTCAAATAAGAGCTAATTATAGGTCTCCACCACAACTAATCAAATAGCAGTAACTGTTGCAAACTTCAACTGGAAATTTCACTTCTTCTTTAGAAAAATTCCCCCCAGACCAGACACTGAGATGGCTGCCTTTCTCTGGTTCTCTGGACTTGGATGCACAGTACCTACAGTTGATGCACATAAGTCTGTGTTAACATATGGGAGAAATTCATAACAAGCTGGAGAAATAAGAGCCAAAAGTAGAGCTCCTGCCAAGTACATTAGGAGGGGTGACTTTGGGACAGAAAATGACTGTGTCTAATAAATATCCATTGACATGTACTGTAGCAGAGCTCTTAGTGTTTTGAGTTTTCCTTCACTGCCCCTGTGCTGTTGTACTGGATGAAAGAGAGAAAAGAAACAACCCTGTCACAATATTATCTGGCTTTTAGCACTGCAGAACTGGAGAGAAGGAGGATCCAATGCTGAAGCTAAATTTTGGAAGAGAGATTCCAGCCCATTTAGAGAACAATAAATCTCCTAATGAGCTCAAAAAAAGGACATGATTTCACTTTCATGTCCAATGGGCATTTGCATAAATGTCCCTTCGTACAAATATCAATTTACACCCCATTCAGGCAAATGTTTTATAACTGCCTCCAGTGTCAATGTCACTCTGCATTGCTGTGCAATGTGAAAGGACTGAAGGATAAAAATTAATCCCATCCTCAATATGGCAAATGAAGAGCTGAAGTGCCTTTTAAAAACCCCAAACACTAAATAGCTCTTTCAGCATCACACAACTGTGGTAATTTCACACTGTCCTACTGACCTTCCAGGAAGTTTAAAACTGTTCTGGCAGAAATTAGGATTTAAAAAAAAAAGAAAGAAAGAAAGAAAGAAAGAAAAAATAAAATGGAATTAGAATGTTCTAAGTTAATTCATTCCAGCCCTCAGGCAGGTAGTTGTTTCCCATTATAACTGCCACAATCTCTATGTAAATGAGAGGTGCACATAGGAAAAAAAACCATTTCCAGGATTTCATTTACAGCTAGTCTTCTTCTCTGACTACCAATGGAAAGGTTTCCTTCCACATTTCTCACCACTGCTCACATGATGATTTGACAGCTAGAACACCACAAATGTTTAAAGATCCAGGTATGTAAGCACTGAAATACATACTAAAAATATGAATATATGTACTTTACAGCCACTTCAAGCATGGATATAACATTAGCACCCACCTGGTACACAACAGCAACTGAATCAGAAAAGTCCTGAGCTAAAACCACAGACTTAAGTCAAACTGGAAATTAAAGATTTCCCAGACAGGGCTCTAACACTTTTAAGTCCTCTGATCAATGGTATGGGTTGGGACCTAAGTGCTCTCCTAATGTACTGTGGCAATGTCTGTTATATTCAAGAGCTGATGGATGGAGGTCGTACATTTACCAAACTATTTTCTTCAGCATTATAGCCAGTTGCACTTTAGTCAGNGCCCTCTCAAATAAGAGCTAATTATAGGTCTCCACCACAACTAATCAAATAGCAGTAACTGTTGCAAACTTCAACTGGAAATTTCACTTCTTCTTTAGAAAAATTCCCCCCAGACCAGACACTGAGATGGCTGCCTTTCTCTGGTTCTCTGGACTTGGATGCACAGTACCTACAGTTGATGCACATAAGTCTGTGTTAACATATGGGAGAAATTCAAAACAAGCTGGAGAAATAAGAGCCAAAAGTAGAGCTCCTGCCAAGTTCATTAGGAGGGGTGACTTTGGGACAGAAAATGACTGTGTCTAATAAATATCCATTGACATGTACTGTAGCAGAGCTCTTAGTGTTTTGAGTTTTCCTTCACTGCCCCTGTGCTGTTGTACTGGATGAAAGAGAGAAAAGAAACAACCCTGTCACAATATTATCTGGCTTTTAGCACTGCAGAACTGGAGAGAAGGAGGATCCAATGCTGAAGCTAAATTTTGGAAGAGAGATTCCAGCCCATTTAGAGAACAATAAATCTCCTAATGAGCTCAAAAAAAGGACATGATTTCACTTTCATGTCCAATGGGCATTTGCATAAATGTCCCTTCGTACAAATATCAATTTACACCCCATTCAGGCAAATGTTTTATAACTGCCTCCAGTGTCAATGTCACTCTGCATTGCTGTGCAATGTGAAAGGACTGAAGGATAAAAATTAATCCCATCCTCAATATGGCAAATGAAGAGCTGAAGTGCCTTTTAAAAACCCCAAACACTAAATAGCTCTTTCAGCATCACCCAACCGTGGTAATTTCACACTGTCCTACTGACCTTCCAGGAAGTTTAAAACTGTTCTGGCAGAAATTAGGATTTAAAAAAAAAAGAAAGAAAGAAAGAAAGAAAGAAAAAATAAAATGGAATTAGAATGTTCTAAGTTAATTCATTCCAGCCCTCAGGCAGGTAGTTGTTTCCCATTATAACTGCCACAATCTCTATGTAAATGAGAGGTGCACATAGGAAAAAAAACCATTTCCAGGATTTCATTTACAGCTAGTCTTCTTCTCTGACTACCAATGGAAAGGTTTCCTTCCACATTTCTCACCACTGCTCACATGATGATTTGACAGCTAGAACACCACAAATGTTTAAAGATCCAGGTATGTAAGCACTGAAATACATACTAAAAATATGAATATATGTACTTTACAGCCACTTCAAGCATGGATATAACATTAGCACCCACCTGGTACACAACAGCAACTGAATCAGAAAAGTCCTGAGCTAAAACCACAGACTTAAGTCAAACTGGAAATTAAAGATTTCCCAGACAGGGCTCTAACACTTTTAAGTCCTCTGATCAATGGTATGGGTTGGGACCTAAGTGCTCTCCTAATGTACTGTGGCAATGTCTGTTATATTCAAGAGCTGATGGATGGAGGTCGTACATTTACCAAACTATTTTCTTCAGCATTATAGCCAGTTGCACTTTAGTCAGGGGGCAAATTACTGCAAATTAAATATGTAAAACATGTTGTGACAGTCTAATAAAAAAATCTGTCAATAAACCTTATTTGTCAGATGTAAGTGGTAATCCTTAAGATCCCACTATAAAATAAAAAGCCTGAGGATTACAGAATCACAGAATGTCAGGGATTGGAAGGGACCTCAAAAGATCATCTAGTCCAATCCCCTGCTAGAGCAGGATCACCTAGATCAGGTCACACAGGAACATGTTCAGGAGGGTTTTAAATGTCTCCAGAGAAGGAGACTCCACAACCTCCCTGGGCAGCCTGTTCCAGTGTCTGTCACCCTCACCATGAAGAAGTTTCTTCTCATATTTATGTAGAACTTTCTCTGTTCCAGCTTACACCCGTTGCCCCTTGTCCTATCATTGGATGTCATCGAAAAGAGCCTGGCTCCATCCTCCTGACACTCTCCCTTTACATATTTATAAACATTAATAGGGTCACCCCTCAGTCTCCTTTTCTCCAGGCTAAAGAGACCCAGCTCCCTCAGCCTTTCCTCATAAGGGAGATGTTCCACTCCCTTCATCATCTTAGTGGCTCTGCGCTGGACTCTCTCAAGCAGATTCAGAGTGAAGGACCTCAAATTCCCACTGGTAGAAGGCAACACTGCTGATTAGCGTTTCTGAAAAGCCAGGCAAATTATCTAGGTATTTAAATACAGGTTTCTGAACCCCACTCTGGATAAAAAAAAAAATATATATACAAAAAGGGCTTCAAAGTCCTACAGGTTTTTTCCTTTTTCTGTACATTACCAGCCAGAAAGTCCCTCGTATCCTTTCTGTGATCAATCTTCAGAGTTACAAGAGATCTGTATTCTACAGATGTCTGGTTTTTTCCACGCTACAGGCTGCAGGTTCAAGATCTAGTGTGATGTTCAAGGTGGGTTTGTCACACCCATATCTGCAAGGTGATCTCACCACATTATGTTCTTCCTCCACATCTAGGTGGATCTGATCAAGAGAGACCTGATCCTAGTGCCTACGTGGTCTATGACTCTCACCACTAGACTTGGTATTAGTATATAGTGGGAGAAAGGGTAAAATCACATATACCTCCTTACCTGCCCAGAAAATGGATGGAAGAACTCGCTGAGATCCCAGGGCAAGATAATGAGCCATAAATCACATGTTCCTCTTCTGACCCTCTTTCCACAAATTACTATACAACCTTTATTCTGGAGACATTTCACACATACAGATGTACAGCACTGGTTTCTCAAGGTGAAGAAATACAAACCAGCCTCCAGAAAGGCAGTTAACATGATGGAGCTTGGCAGAACCAGACCACAGGTAAGACATGTCAAGGCCTCATATTTTTACAACATGTCATCACAACCCTTGAAGCAGACAGGTGGCACTTAGATACTCAAGCAAAACTGCACAAAGACAGGTTTGTTTGCTTATTAAAGAGGCTAATGGATAAAAATTTCATGTAAATACTAACACACATGCACACAAAAATAAATTACAGCTCCCTTTGCTGAAAAACAATTTGCATTAAAAATGAAAACAATATTATAAAGTAGCTTCAAAATAAGCAAACTGGATTGCTAATCTGTACTACAAACTGTTTCCATGTAAGACAAAAGCTAAATTGAAAACCAGAATGTTCTTCTGTATGTTTTTTTTATCTTTTAAACATTCCTTTGAGCAGATATTTTAAAACTTCCCATCCAGCTGAGATGTGAGATTGCTCCTTTCCCAGGTCAGCCAGCTCTTGTCTGATTAGTGATTTAATTGCTGAACTGTCTATACAGCTCAGCACAAAAATGCAATAGAATTATTTTTTCTCATTCATTTGCTTCTCCAATTAGATTCCATCAACCTCTGCCACTGCATCGGTAAATTTTCTTTCGCTTTTTAATTATGCACATTATCTCAATTGAAATCCTGTAGCTTCATCTGGCTCACACATGCACATAAATCAGCAAGACACCAATCATACTTTGTCAATGCATGTCAGGCACAAGCCATTTGGCTTTCTGTCGGGGATTTCATTAAACTGCATTAATGTTCTCTCTGTCTGTGATGTGCCAAGAGTATCATTAGTTGTTCTCTTTCCCTGGGCTGCTTTCTGGTAAGGCTATTCAGTGCCTAAAGTCTGAGCTAAGGGTCCTTCAAGAAAAGGATCTGTTATCCCTTTCTGAACAGTCTGTCTTCTTATTTGGCATAAACTTTGCATACAGATCATGGTCCTGCAGCAAGCTCTTGAATGGGCTGAGCAATGTAAGACAAAGGGTGCTTAATCTAATCCTACCTACCTTCCTCAACAACACCTGTCTAAGACTTTGAAACTGAAATGGGCCAAATCCCATCTATGAAACAAATCTCACACACACTCCCCCATACTCAGAATTCTAAATGGCTTTACCTCACCAAGACAAATAAACGTGCCAAAAAAGCCTTATTACCACCATGCTATAGACACTTGCACAAAGTTATGGTAGACTGCTCAAGATAACCACGAAAAGCAAAGGCAAAGCTGGGGATGAATTCACATCTAGTGTGAAGAAAATCCTGTTTTTACTTCCAAACAAGCAAACGTACTGCTGGTGTATTAGACATCATGTTGCAGGGGTACGTGGCTACACTCTTTGGCATACACTAATAATTTAGTGTAGTAACACTATTTACACAGCACTCGAGAGATCTGGATTCCTGTGTTATCACTGACTTCTTGAGAGACATCAGGCAACCTTTCTCCAACATCTCCATGACCCCTAGACCATGTCTTGAAGTGCCACATCTACTCGTCTTTTTAACACCTCCCAGGATGGTGGCTCCACCACNTCAAGCAGATCCACACTCCCACTTAATTTCGTGTCATCTGCAAATTTATTGAGGGTGCATTCAATCCCCTCATCCAGGTCATCAATAAAGATATTAAACAAGACTGGTCCCAAAACTGAGCTCTGGGGACACAACTTGTGACCGGCCACCAACTGGATTTAACTCCATGACAGATCAGGCCTGTGTTACAGCTGCTTACAGCTCCCTTCCTAGCTTCTAAACTCTTTCCCAAAGTACAATAAAATGAATAGCTTATATTCAAGTGACACAGCTTTGGAAACAACCCATCGTTTCTGCTGCAACATTAGAATTAAGAGAAGGAACATCTGAGTGCTTTGTTCTTCTGGATTCCGGTGGTAGGAAAGTCTGAGTGAAGAACAAATACTGCAGATCCCAACTACCAAATATTGCACTAGAGTAATCACAAAAGTACCTATAATGTAGGGTAAGACGACTCAAATCTAGTAGAAACAAATTCCCTTCTCTTTTCAATACTTTTACAAATGCTGGAAGCCAAGGAGATGTTGTTTTGCATTACCCAGAGAATAGTGATTTAGGTTAAGGTTGTTCTACAGATATTAAGAAGGAGAAAAAAATTACAGTGCATTTTGCATAAGGCTTATCCACATGCCCATGTTCTTGCAAGAATGGCTGTCCTTGAAAATGAGAGCTATGGGAAATCATGTAAGAGCCCGTGGATATGAATCATGAGGAAAAGACTAAGACTTAGCTTGTTCTTATTTAAAATTAATAGAGGGAATTTAAAGACTTGATGGGAACTTTTCACGCAGGCAAAAAGAATGAAAAACTGTGAGGAAATTGGAAAGCCTCCAAAATAGGCTTGGCAAGAACCTTTAGCAGAAATGGTAGAAAACTTTCATAAATTATAAGGAGAATAAAAAAAAGAAAGAAGATTATAGGTTTTCACAAGACTAAATCATCACTATTGTATAACAAACACTTCACTGCATGATCTGTTCAAACTTCCCTGGTTTTGTGGAGGAGTGTAGCCGACATTTAGATGCTTCCTTAATGTTCCACAAGCAGATTAATTTCTTGAGGGATCCATATGCAGCCCATCAGCTCACTTTACTTTTTACATTGAGATTATCTGGGTATTCTTATGCATCCTCATCCACTTGTTACCAAATTCTACAGTATTTGGTGTCAGCGAGTTTCAGAGGCTATTGTCTTGAAAAAAATTTCCTTTGATGATGCTTCAGATTGTGACATTTCAGCATCCTGGCTACTCCTTTGGTCCCTTTTCTCAGAATTCAAAGGTCAAACTTTGAATTTATGTGGTTTACAGGAGAGGTGCAGACAAGTCATGAGCTGAAGGAGCTTAGCAACTAGACATTCAGAGATGTAGAGTTTATCTGCACAGCTTGACAACCATTTCCAAGTTAATATTTAACTGTTACAGACTTTCTGGACAGACATTTTAGAAACTACAAGTGATACTCAGTAGGTTTCTATCACATTCCTGTGTTAACACTCTTCTTCTGTGCACTGAAGCCAGACACTTTCCCCTTACATTGCCTACCACACGTCTACTTCATATTTTAAATCACATTTCTATCTGGACAGCTAGCTTTGAGTTAAGCAAACAGCAGCAAAGGTTTAATATAAAAATCCGTAATCAAAATCAGATTTAATAATCAAAACCATTAGATGCAAATTTTGCAGACAACTCTTCAAGAATTTCCATCACATTGGCTCTCTACCAATTTGAGAGCCAACCTCGTAACGATGGTCAGAGCTGGAATAATCTTATCTTTGGAAGGTGACAGTAGGAGTTACTGTGAAACCTCTCAACAAAATAATCTCAAGATAGAAGACATGCACAGTCAGATAGGTGTTTAGCCAGTGCTTTGTGCTCCTCGGTTATTTATTACAAAAAATACAGAGTTGAGAAGGACAAAATACAACCACAGCACAAATTCTAATCCTGTTCCAATGACCTCAGCACTGAACTGAAACAAAAAACTCTTGTTCCAGCTTTATCAGACACTTGGTCTGTGATACTAAGGAAATTTCCTGTGACTGGATTAAAATTCTGACTCTGTATTCTTACAGCTGGATCATTAACACCCACCTCCTCACCCAACACTCATCTATGCCCCAATCTGGGTAAAGGCAAAGCACCCTGGTTCTCTCAAGCATTATGCAGCCAGCAGACTTTCTGGAAACAGAGATGGTTGTTAGAAGCCCAGAACTTTTGGAAAAGTGGTCAGATTGGTAAACTAGCACCAAAATAAAAGTCTCTGTTTTGCTTTGAAAAACATTCTGGTTTTTCTTAATTGCAGCTGAAGTTCTGCAGATGATAAAGGCAAGAAAGTTCTTTGAAGGATTGAATCCTGCAGAAATTGTGTCTAAATCAGCCAGAATTAGGTCTGAGCAGCTGACTGAATCTTAATATCTACAACCAAATGAACAATTTGGTATGATCAACACCTGGTAAATGTTTCCTTAATACCTTGTTGCCATTTTCTTAATTTCTACATTTCTCTGGCTGAAATTACTCAAAGTTAATCAGTTTTTCTTCATAGTTTTAATCTGGACTTCAGTGCCTTTTTCAGAAAACACTCTGTCAGGAAAAGAAATACAAGTGCATCAGTTTCAAGCAAAATTTCATCTAAAGCTGGGTCAGCACCTCTGAAGAGAGCCCATGTTGGAGGAGCAGCTCTTTCTTCAGTGCAGCTGTGCTTTTCCTGCTTGAGAATATTGACAGATCATTTACAATTGGGTCATTTCTTGGAGCAGCCTCAAAATACATGAAGAAATGCTTTTCAACTCAAGCCTGCAGGCTTTAAAGAGTAATCCTTACTGGAGTGGTTTTGCTTCTCTTATGCTACAATCTACTAAGAGGTACTAAGGTGAAACACTGGAACAGGTTGCCCAGAGAGGTGTTATAAGTCCCATTCCTGGAAATATTCAAGGTCAGGTTGGACAGGGCTCTGAGCAACCTGATCTAGTTGAAGATGTCCCTTTAACAGTCTAATCCAACCCAAGGCATCTATGATTCTATGTTTCATAAGGTTGACCTGTTCCAAGCAAGGATGGCTTTTCCCACCATGCTGTTCCCTTCCAGCAGTGGTTGTATGCTAAGATCTACCTTATACTTAGATTGCCACAAAACTTGCAATAAGGAGTCCCTGATTTGGTGAAAAAAAAGGAGATACTTTGATCAGCTTCTCCAGTCACACCTGTTACTCATCCTTTGGCCTTTCACTTGTTTAGCTCCACCTTCTGACCTTTTAAATCATGGATACTGCTGAGGTCCCCTTGGCCTACGTTGAACTATATTTGCAGACATGGGAGCGATACCAAAATCAGGTGTCTTCCATGTGAGATTTGAGTCAGAGGAAAATAAGTTTTTCAATGGATTATAAAGTATGTGAGACCTATGACTAATCCCCACGGAGGCACTGCTCCTTCTTGAATTCTTTTAGGGAAACAGGATGGAATCTGATAATTTCTTGTTTGTACAAAAGCACCACATACTATTTATCCTTCCCTTATTGATGGATCAGCCACCTGAATCAAGAAGTATAAGTGACTGCAATCAAACTTCTGTGCAGGAATAGGCTGGCTACTTCAAGTGCCTGCATTCCTCATTTTCTGCAGGCTGCTGATAGACCTTAAGGCTTAAAGAACAAGGAGGGAGGTTTATCCTTTTTTTCCCTAATTATATTCTACATCACAACTCAGACTATGAATCACCTATTTAGTCTATGGTGATCACACTATATGAAATAGAAATACCTCTTCCCATACTTCCCCAAGTTCATATTCATCATCTTGTTTTGCTGTATGGTCATTATATAGTTTCTATAGCCATTATATAGTCATCATATGTTTTTGCTGAGTATAGTCATCAGACTTTTGTTTGCAAACACCAGGCAAGTAACCTCACAGACATAGGCAAGCACTAAATTCTGTTCAATTCACTTGTATTTTCATTAATTGGCTGGCTAACATGAAATGTTTCCCCTAAGACCACCCACATCCTGCAGCTGAACACTATGTCAGGGAGCACTCTCTCTTCTGAAGATTCCTGTCACTAATGAGCCTCAGATTCCTTCCTTGCATAAGCCAATTTCCCATTCCACACAGCAATTATGTAAATGAAGGTGAAGTTCCTGATAACTTCGATTGGTTCCTCTCAGCTCACGATTAAAAAGATGAAACACATTAAATAACTTTCAGTTCAGCCTCGGGAAAGAGCTGGCTACCCAAACTAAAAAATAAAAATCATTTTTTAAAAAGGGCATTTCAAAGTGGCCTTCCCACCTCCAGCTGATACTGTTCAAAGAGTTCACTTCATTGTGTGAAATTCCCAATTTCCCATTGCAGCCAAAACCAGACACTGTGCAATGTAAACAGTGAGCAACGTTCTAGATTAAATCTATTTGATATGACATGAAAGCCTTCAACATTGTTTGAAAGGCTGAGAGACAATCCATCAGGTGAATATTTTTGTGGCCTTCACCATATCCTCACAGTGTGAGCTCTTCACCTTCTTCTTTATCTCTCACAATGCCATAGAGATTGTTCATGTGTCTTTTACAGGTGGGAACCTGAGGCAGAGCATGACCTGGGCCTGTCTCCTCAGGAGTATTCATTATAAGACAATGTAAATTAGGCCTGTGAGTGACTTTGAAGATCTGAATCTATGTGTCTTGCCTAACATTGGAGAGAAGTCTGTTGCAGGGTAGGAAATTGAAGCCAGATCTCACAGTTAAGCAACAGTCTAGACTTCCTGTTCTTATCCTCTCTTCCTGATGCTGTAGAAACTTCTATTACTGGAAATCAAAAGATGCAGCAATTTGCAGTTTAATTTGGCTTCATTAAAACCTAAAACTCAATTCAAGAAAGAAAAAAAAAGAACAAAGCAAAGGAAAAAAAAAATCCCAAACAGTCTTCCTATTATGATCCACAAACAAGAGAAATTCATTATAGAAATCTAAAACTGCTTTTGCTTCCTGTGTGCACCACTAGTATGAAAGCACAAGGTAATTCCTTGGATCCTGTCAGAGATCCTGTTTAGTCTCTTCTGATCTAAAGCTTGAGACTCTGAGCTCTGGTGAGTACAATTTCAATCAAATATTATTATATCTAGTAACACAGACATCCTTATTGTGTAACTTGTATGAGAGATTTCTCATCTCTTACTTTTTCATACTTAATAATTGGTTGAATGAGTTATTACACTACTTCCACTACTTAATATGGAGAGAATTAAACCTTTATATTTTTGAGTAGGTCACATGGTGAAAACTCAAATCCCAACTTCCACATACTTCTTAGAACAGACCCTACTGATGGAGCTTCCAAGATTCACATCATACCAGTACTACCACTAGCCTTGAACAATATTTTTAGTGTAGGAGCTGTCATCTCATTGTACCATCAACTCTACAACAGGGCATGGTGTAACTACACCTAGGACAACAGCCAGCAAGAAGCAAAATGAATAATGTACAATGTGCAGCTGAAGAAACACTCAGCACAAGCACACTGCTCTCAGGAGGTACATTGATTTAAAGAAGGGGTTGTATTGGGTCACAGAAAGTACCAGGTCAAAGCTAGGCTAAAGATCTTCAATATATTTTTGTGCCCCACAGTACAGACAATCTCTTGTTTACCTGACAAGAATTTGGCCTTAAACTCACAGCAATAAAGCATGCTGAGATGTGCAGATGAAAAGTGCTATACAGAAGTGTAGCTGTTAATGAGCAAATACCCAAAATCATTAATCAGTGTATGTGAGCTGTTTAAAATTAAATAGTTCTTTCCCCTCACATTTTTAATTGGTTTGCTCTGCTGCTTCTGAAGACATAAACATGCATCCTCCTCCATACACATGACATGGATTAAGCTTAAGTTCCCCAGAAAGAACATTGCCCAGGAAACAGGGAGATGTCATCTGCCTGAAAGCAGCCCTGAGGTGAAGAAGGTGTTAAAGAGAAGATTTCCCCTGGGGTGGTACCTGGCTGCAGATACATCATGTCATCCAGGCACTCTGCAGAAGGGATGTAGCTGAGCTGGTGGGGGAAGTGATTGTTGCTGTTTGAGGTTTAAATCTCCTTCCTTCTAAATAGCCCTTAACTGCACACTCACCCACTCTCCGTTTCATATTCACAACAAATTGTGCATCCACAGTGTCCTTTCAGCTCCAAGCTTTGATGGGCACAGAGGGCTATGGAGCAAGTGAAGTAGTGCAGGCTCCTGCAATGGGGGACAGCTTGAGCTCCAAAGAAGCTCAGTGTTAAGCTCTGAGCTCAGCATGTGATTCACTTTCTGGATATGGAACCAGAGGTGTCCATCATGCAGAACAAGGCACCAGGCACTCTGAGAGGAGTCTCCCACGTTGGAGCTCTGGTGAATTGACAATAGTTTTGATGAGCATATAAAAGAAGCAGCATTAAAATTTCCTTTGCCCATAATAAAAGAATAGGTCGTAGACACCACCCCCTTACTGTGCCACCTACACTGAAATGCATTGGGCCAACACCTTCCACCAAACTAACCCTTGTTTCTTGCTGTGAAGGACTACAGGACTGATGTCACTACCAAGCCACTGATTGTATTCAGATTGTAAAGAGCTGCACATTTTACAAATGCATATTTGTTATTTCTGGTAAGTTAATTTGTAGAGGTGGGGGGAGAAGTATTTTCATCAGCCTCCTAATTTTGACTGCTGTACAGCAGCTAGAGTGATGTCGCAGCGTACTTCCATTTAGGACACAAGCCATATTCAAAAACCTCCCACCTAGGAGAAGTCAGTGGTTTTAATTACATTAACAGACTCTCAATTACTGTTATTATTGCAACCCATCATGCAGTGCGTGGTAGAAATAGTAGGTCAAATATTTCCTTCTTTGGATTCTCTGTATTACTCTAAACTGTGAGCCAACCATAAAAAGTTTCAAGACCATGAATAATTCTCTGCTCTCCTACACTGTCACATATCCAAGAATATCAGAGCTCCTTATATTAAGTAATTAAGTTTCACAATACCCTTACAGTACCGATATAATTAACCCCATTACACACATGGGGAAACTAAAACAGAGGGAGGCTGATTGCTCAAGATCAGAGCTGGGAAAAAGAGCCCAGTAATCATAGGAATTAAGGACTAGTAAATCCTCCTGGGTCCTCAAACCTTCCAGCTCTCATATGCCACATAGGGACCTTGAAAACTTCATCATAGCTTAATGCCACAAACACTCAAGATTTTGGTTTCTGGTAAGCTCTGTCCTGAGGTTTTGCTTCTGGTATTCACTGGTTTGAGTTAAGACATTGGACTTGGGGTGTTGGATACTATCCATATGTGCCATAGGTTGATTTTTCTGTTATTTGTTTAATGAGGTGAAATGTCAGTTACACAAGGATCTACTCTACACTGTATTTTCAATTGAAAATCTTCTGTAAAAGCAACAAATAGTGAAATAGGTTTCTCTGAACTAAATAAGAGTAACACAATTTCATGACAGTTCCTTCTAACATAATGAGAAAGCTTTGTTCTTACTCTTAAGGGGTACTGTGTTTCCTAGATTTTTTTCTAATTTATTTTTGTTGGGTTTTTTTCCCTTTGTTTAAATACCAGGTTTTGATAGTAACTTCTCATGCCTATTAGCTAATGTGCAATATCATGTCTTTAAGAAGAAAAAACAGAAGGTAGAGTACCATCCCTCAGTTACATGCTTTCTTTTCATAATGTATTTTCTTTTACTCCTCAAATATAATTCACAGCATTTATAAAATATTCTCATGAAACAGATCTCTCAGTTATAGTCTGCAATACTAGAGTAAAAAATTACTGCCTATAGTAGCTGGAGACTGATTTTATCACCTTCTACCCTGACACAGAAAGATGTAGTGAGTCAACCACTCTACTGAGCTCCCCACTTTGCTTGCACTCCTTGGAGGCACATTTAAATAGACAAAGTGTAATTTCAGGGAGTTTATGAGCTTACCAGGGGAGGGTGTTGTCGTAGCAGGTTTTTAATGTGCATTATGACTTTCCCAACCTGCATGCAAGGGAAAGACTAAGTTACATGGTATCTGCAGTAGAAGGTGAGCTTTTACCACTTGTCTATAAAAGGCAAGTCTGTCATTTTGAACTTTCTTAGTTGCTACAGAATGGATGCTATCACACCATATATTTTTGTGCCACCAGATACGTAATTTAAAATCAAGGTGAAATCAGCAGTTTTCCTAACATTCATTTACAGTCTATCAAACCTTTAAGCAAGTGCTTATCTAATATACGAGCAGGATCTATTTAAAACAATGGGATTGCATAGAATTTTACAGCAGCCACCAGAGGAAGTGTCTGCTCCTGACAGATCAGGCCATACTCAGAGGCTCCATGTCTGTGAAGGAAGTTGTTTGTTCATGGAACATGAAAGATGACCTAAATTTACATGAGCCAAGAGACAGAAAAGAAGAAAACACAAAGTGTGGGGGTTTTNTACCTTTGGTGTTATCTGGGCACTCACAGCTAGACATAACATACACCATGTTATCAACACCCTCCAGGTCCCAGTACTGCAGTATGAGGGCTGTATGGGGAAAATCAGCTCAGACAGACCCATTACATCCTCATACTTGCACTTGTTTGAGCCATTTAGTTTGTTTTCCTGCTTCAAGTGCTTCCTAACCATTCATGCAGGTGCAATGACAATGCAAATTGTTCCCTGTTTAGGATACACATTGCTTTTAATCTTCGGCAAAAGTGTGAAATTTTTGGATGAAATCCAAGACAAAAAGGGTATTTAAGTAAATATACACACAAGAATACTTCTGCACGTGTAAATCTGTGGGAAAGCAAGTGCTGAGTTGCATTACCTGCAGGCCCTGTAGTGTTACAGCAGCAGGGGATGCAAGTCTAAAGGTGGAAGTAGTTTTGAATTGTTCTCCTATTCTTCAGTATGTTCAATAAACCTGAGATCTCACATTCTTCAGTCTTCTTTCCCAGTTTGCTGTAGTTTCCTTGACTTTCTAAGGTTTTTTTGTCAGAGAGCAAGTAAGATCAGGCCTTGTAGGGAGCAAACAGAATCATAGAAAGTTTTAGTCTGGAAGGGACATCTAGAGGTCATCTGGTCCAACCTCCCTACACAAGTAGGGACATCTCTACCTAGGGCAGGTTGCTCAGAGCCCCATCAAGCCTGACTTTGAATGACTCCAGGGATGGGGCCTCTACCACCTCTCTGGGCAGCCCATTCCAGTGATCCACTACCCTCATGTCAAAGAACTTTTTTCTAGCTTAAAACCATTACTCCTTGTCCTATCATCACAAACCTTTTTGAATAGACTTTCCCTTGTCTTCCTGTAGGCCCCCTTCAGGCCCCTCTTCAGGTACTGGAAGGAAATAGTTCAAGGAAAGGTTCAAGGAAGGAAACAGTTCAAGACTGATGTTCAAACAAGATCCACTCTCCATGTAAATAGATGTTGTCAAGCAAAAATTAAAGCCGAATTGGAGTTTTCCCACTGAGACACATGGTCCGTTGCCAGTACTGATCATTAGCATCATCAGCATTGTAGAAGTTTGCTAGGAAATGCTGGACGGGCTGCCTACAGCATCTCTCAAAGGTCCTGCCACAGATGGGAGACTGCAAGATCTGAGAGCACCTACACAGTGAGGCCTTTCTTTAAGGGCAGTACCCACATCATGAGAGAGAAAGTGATTTGAGTCTAGGCACAATCTTATTCCATCACACACGTCCTGTCTGTGAAACTTAAACATCAAAACAAAATATAAGTAATTAAAGGGCAGCCTCAGCCCAGCAAAAGTGCTTGTGCTTAAATGGACCAATTTTACTTACTCATTTCTTCTTACACTTAATGGATATAAATGCAACTGTTAAAAGAAAATTGAAATTATTCAAACCCAAACTGAGTTTCATGCTGGTCATGACAATTCATACTTAGAATCACAGAATCATAGAATGGTTTGGTTTGGAAGAGGTGTTTAAAGTTCCAACTCCCTACAACGGACAAGGACATTTTTCACTAGATTAGGTTGCTCAAAGCCCTATCCAACAGATTGCATTCAATTTTTTTTTTTTTTGCTATTTTCAGCAATAAAGAGAACATGAAGAAGATGAGACTAACTGAAACCAGAAAAGGAGACATCAAATCTCTGATTATAGCTACTAGAAAGACAATGGGTGTTCCACTTGTTGCTACTATTAAACGGTATTCATAGAAAGCGGACCAATCCTTTCTCTCAAGTGGAAATGAAAAAACAAACAAACAAAAAAAACATTCCCAAAAAACAATGCCCCAGAAAACACCTATCTCTCGTCAAAATTAGCATTGGAAATCCTTCTACAATCATATGCCATAGTTCAAACATCAGAGCTGTGCTTGGTGCACAAAACTCTGGCTGAAGTTCTGTATCAGACTAATTATAGAATTGTTCCTTTCTGGACATAAAAGAATCCACGAACAAATCCTCCTGAACTTTTCCCTCTCGTTGTGACATCATTATCCTACCTGGGCCACAGCTTTTCTGCTGATGGAATATTTTGAATCACCTGCTAGAGGGTGTATCTCTCTGACTATTTCGACTCCTGTTTCTCTCATGCATTTGGAAAGTTACTGACTTATACATTTGCCTCTTTGAAGCAGTACCACCATTTTACAGATAAGACAGAGACAAGGACACACAGTTTGTCCTGCTGTGTATGTTCCCTGTCTTGGTTTGTAATCCGTAAGATTTTTTCCAAGCAGTGCTTACTGGTGTTATCAACGGGGAATTAAACTAACCAGTATTCCTTGGCTGGAATAGTAAAATAAGCAAATACTCCTGAAAGGCTCACATGTACACAGAAATGCACAGAAAACTCCTAATTTATAGTCACATCTAATGCATAATGTTGAGCCTCAGAGCTACTGACCACAGAGTAATGTCCTAGCACGTTAATAGCACAGAATCCTTTGCTGAACCTCAAATCCAATTCCTGGTTCATCTAAATTCAAGCCTGGCTTCTATTTCCTGACATAGTCGTTGTCATCTATGAAATTTATGGTGAAAATATAGTCATAGTTTTAGTCTTACAAAATATGAATAATCAAACACCAATTCCACAATTTCATATTTAATGAATAAATCACTGTGCCTTTCCGGAAGGAAAATGTGAATTAATTTTTAAGAGCATTCAGGTTTTTTTCGTGTTAGTGGCAGAATGAGGTCTAAAGAAAAGAACCAGAAAGTTGTTCTCATACCAGAGTCTTCTCCTTTTTCTTATATTTTAGCCTGAAAAACCATTTGGAAGCATTATGAAAGATCCTGAATCAAGATACTATCTTTGATTTTTTGCTGGGAAAGACAAGGGTACCATTTGCTCTCTCTTATGCTGTGTCACCCTCCCTCCTTTTAATTATTACTTGCCTAATTTGCACATGTACATACATGAAGGCACAAACTGCAGTCACAGCCTCTTTGTGCCAGGTCTTTTACAAACACAACAGAAATGTCTTTCTCTGCAGAAGTTCCTGCAACTTCTTTTATAGTAAACAGACAGAAATAGGTGTGATTCGACTCATCTTAAAATAGATATGTTAAATTGCTCCCTCAAATTACCTGTTTCTCTCCTTTGCCTATAAAGGGAAACTGGCTGATTAGCTGAGGTGGAGACACTCACAGCAGGGAGGTATCAGCAGTTAGGTAAGATAATTTTTACCCTTAGTCACAGGTTCTCAGGGCTTCTTCCATCTCACAGCCATAACTCAGGTTCCAGATTGCTTATTGCCTGCCCTTAGAATACAGCCTAACACACCATTACAAGACAACTACTTCCTGCTAGATTAGAAAACTTGGTGAAATAAGGTTTGAGAGCTTATACATAAATCATGTAAGATACCCTCCCCAGGGAAGAAACACTATTACCTGTAACTGTTAAGAGTAGAAAGATATTTTTTAACCAGTGAATATCTACTTCTCGTATAGCAACTGTCATCTATAGATCTCAAGATATTTAAATCCTCATTGTTAAAGAATTTCTATGCCCCATAGTCATTAGGACATCCTGATGAACTATTCTCTAAAGAAGCCATCACTCTATCTGCATGTCCTGAGTTGCACATTTGCTTTTTAGGCTTAAAAACTCAATTACTGAAGCTTGAAAATACATTCTTTAGCAGATGTGAATACTTGTGCAGACCCCATTTATTACAACTGAGCTAAAATAAGCCAACTTTGAAAGTGCAAAGAAGGCAATTTTCAGGCACAAACTCTTTCAATGTCTCATCATTTTCCTATTTAAATGTTTGAAGAGACTTGTTTTAGTTTTGAAATATTATGTTTGGCAAATTTATATTTGGAATATATGCAGATGTTATATTTAGGATAAATAATTTCTAAAGGAGACACCATTATTTTAAATCACTTGCTCAGAAAGTTCAGAATGTTTTATCCCTCAACATGACTTTTGATTAAAGCTGCACTTTCTGAGATGAATCCTTTATCTCAACCTTGCCTTTTGACATTTTGAATTTGCCTCATGGAAAGAATTACATAAACCTACCTCTCTACCCATACAGATTCAGTGATGATAAAAAGTAATACGTGCTATTAATTTCCTTGTATGAAAAATCCTAACATAAATGCAGTCTCTTATCACTGTATTGCTCTATAAACCAAGGTTCATTTCTCAAGCATGTTGAAATGTGAGATGACAGAATAGTTGCCCTGCTCAGGAGCAGCAGAAAGTTTTGTCTTTGCTTTCTTAAATAGTTCATTTTGTTAAAACAAACAGAATCTACAGTTTTTTGTAATGATTATTTCTGTTTCTGAACTCATTGCCAGTTCCCTAAGAGCCTTGTTCAGTTTGAGAATTCAACTCTGAAAATAATTCTGTGCTTCAGAAACTTAGGTGAGCAAATATTAATTTGTTGTGTCACCTAACTGGGTATCTGACATATATCTGTATCTCCATATACTTATTCCAAATATTAATTCAGATGATAAAATTCCCTGAGTAAAGTATGGGACATCACAATAGAACACCACATAGTTTTTCATCAGTGCAGAGCAGGAAGAACCAGTTGCCTGGATGCAATTTACTGACTGAATTAGCGTAAATGACTATTCAATGTTTAGAGCAGTGGTGGATTTTAAAGGACTTGCAAGATTGAGCCTTACAATAGACCTGAAGGCAGCCAGGATCACTGCGTGGGGAAATGAGAGACATGTAAGTAAACCTAGAAAAAAAGAGCTCTGTGAATGTCCAATTCACACCAGAGTGGTAGCTCTGAAAACGCTGTATGGCCTGAATTGGTTCTTGGCCTGGAGCAGTAGAAATAACGTTGGCTCTGCAGCTGAACTGGATTCTGTTTCTTCCAGACTTTCAGGTGGCCACTGATGATGAAGATTTTTTTGTCTCAGACTCACTGCTTAGGGGAAGACTTGTGGCATGTGTTGGTGCTTACAGGCCCTTCCTCCACTGACCAGGTCTCCATTTTGGGTTGGGATGCTGTTCAGCATCTCCAAGCCTGTATGTGGCCTATCCCACTGTCATCTGCATGACCTACCCCGGGTTGCAGAGTGGGGAAGGGAAGGTGTCCTGCATACTTCAGGGTCTGCAATGGAAAATCTCTGTCACAAAAACCCTTTCGGCTTCCAGCCTTTGAGCCATTTATGAAAGACCTCAACTGGAAGAGGATTGGGACATACATATCAGTCAGAGACAATCTTTAGCATACTCCTTTCCATCTCTGTTCTCCGTGTCTTCCTTCTTTTCTCTCGGAATACCATGGAATTAATTCTTAGATTGTGGATTAACAATTCTTAAAATGTCTGACCATCTCTTATGACTGCACAGCTAATGAGGTTTCCTAAGACAAATCCCCAAAATAACTTCTTTCACAGTAAAGACCCCTATAGATATATTTATATTTGTTAGGTATGCTTTATGTTATGTATAAAATACGTATTTATTTTCAGATTACTGTAATAAGCTTCGAAAACAAAACCATCTTTGTTAAAGCATGAATCTCTCCCCCCTCTTCTCATGCTTCAAAAGCAGTAGGCTTATCTTCACCTAATGGAGGCAGAAATTACCTTCCCAAAAGTTACTGAAACTAATGACTGCAATTTCATACTGTTCCACAAGTCATGGTGCTGTTTTCTCTTGCTCTAATGAGCAACTAACTGCAAATGCTTGTTTTGACTGCATTATGAAGTCATTTACAAGCAAAGGTTTTCCTTTAATAATCCAAGTAGAATTCCTTCACCAGGAACTTCTTTGAGATATGCAAATTCTAAGATTAGGATTGCTAATTGTTTTATTAAAAACAGGCACAAACAGTTCATTAAGGAGCATATCAGAAACAAACAATCCTTCAAATGAGGTTTTAGGTGCAAGGTAGTCACGGAGCAACATTTAATTTATAGGAAGAGGCATTCAGCGTGGGTGATCATGAACTTGTACAGCACAAAGCAGACACAGGTCACAGCAATGTTCTCCATTTTCTGATACTCTCTCCTACTTTTCTTTTTGCACATCACAATTTAAATCATGTTGATTTTTTTTCTTGTCACCTAATGTCAAATATTCCATTTTATGAGAAAGCATCAAGCTATGTGTACACTAAACATCCCTACATCACTAATCAAAAGAATTAATGTGGAATGCCAGTCACAGCTACTTTTTCTTGAGTCTGGAACAAATCCTGCATCTTATCTCCCCTGCCTTATGTGAGATAAATGAAGAGAGAACCACATTCCTTTGCTCCTATGTCTTTCTGCACTCCTAGACAATAACCCAATTTAACTGACTAAAATTAGGTGGAACACTGCTACAATCTAATAAAAGTTAGCCTAGCAGGTAATAATTCTTAAATACTTTATATTACTTGTAATTAGATTCTCAGGCCAAGTTTTCAAAAATATTCTCCTGAAAAATCATAATGTAGTACTTCTGGATGGGAGAAAACAAAATCTGACACAAATCAAAGTCCTCAGTAATTTCTTTAGTTATACGCCACACAAAATATTTTTTATTTATTGGCCTATAAGGTGTTTACCTCGCCTATCAGCTAGGCACAACTAGATGGACAGATGAGGAGAGGGCAGTGGATGTGGTACATCTCCACTTCAGCAAAGCTTTTGATGCTGTCTCCCATGGTATCCTCACAGCCAGGTTTAAGAAGTGTGGCTTAGATGGTTGTGTGGTGAGATGGATTGGAAACCGCCTGAAGGACAGAGCCCAGAGAGTTGTGGTCAGTGGAGCAGAGTCTAGATGGAGGCCTGTGGTTAGTGGTGTG
>VYZX01029341.1:406291-438534 GCA_013401335.1 Brachypteracias leptosomus | reverse complement strand
CTCTGGAGACATTCAAAACCCACCTGGACACGTTCCTGTGTGACCTGATATAGCTGATCCTGCTCTATCAGGGGAGTTGGACTAGATGATCTTTCGAGGTCCCTTCCAACCCCTAACGTTCTGTGATGGGCAAGCAGCTATCCATGGTGGCAGTACATGTAAATGAGGCATAGTGGGTCTAAAAAACTCTGATTGCAACTTTCACTAATAGAGAGTAATTGCCTCTCAAAACATAATGCAGGTAGTGTGCAGACTGCTGCTAAACACTGCAGAGGAAATTAAAATTTATACTTTTCCTGAAATTTGGCTTAGCTGGCATATGCAGCAACGTAATTCATCCTCATATTCTTCGTAGGCAATAATGCTCCTAAGATCTACCCCATGCACACCATCTTCCTTAAGTAATCCTCACCTCTATGGTTCTCCTGGTGTCCACCATTCTCAACTCCTTCAGGAAATCAAGACAAAAAAGCTAATCCAAAAGGTTTCTGACTGGTGTCATTCTCCCAGTATTTTGACTAATGATTTTGTGTGCTTATGGGTAAACTTTAAAACATAAATGTTTTAAAGATGTTTTTAAGATAAGCTCCTGCAGTCTCATCTTGTACCTGGAACTCATGGAATGACTGTTTATTCATAATTCTACAAAACCCTGCCCCAAAATTTATATGGTAGCCTGTAAAATGATGGAAGACACTTAGGGGATCATCGAACAACTCAGCCAAGGAACCAGTTATACAAATGTGAGTTGGCATGTTCACTTTCCTTGTTCCTTTAGCTGTTTGTGCTTGAGTCATGCAGATTCCACCCACTCTACACTGCAGGTAGGCATCAACACATAGCAACTTTAACAAGCCATGCTGCTGAAGAGCACCAGAAGCAAAAACCCCCCAAATCTGCTCAGAAAAGGCATTTCTAGAGTTTAGCTTTAAGATAAGTCTGCATCAGCTGAGCCCTACAGAACTGATGCTGAGGCCACTGAAGTATGTGCTGTTAAGAGCTGCACAAGAACAAGCACAGAGCAAAATTTCTATTTTATAAGCCAAAAGCAGACTGCATCAGGCATGATATTTATTCAAAGACAGGAAGCTACAGTTCGTGGGGGTTCATGACCTGCATGAGAGAAACTGAAGACCGTACACAACCAACCTTCTTCCCTCTCTCCTTTTCACTCCTGAAGAAGTCACCAGCCAACAGTTTTTTGTCTTTAAGGAAACTCACTTTGCAAAAAAAGCTTAGGAGCATGAATGAAATGTATATATATACTTAGGAATATATATATATATATGCATGCATATATATGCTACATGGCATATTTATGTTCACACAGCCTGACTCAATACAAGCTAACATGCAGCCTTGATAACCTAAGTGACCAAACCACAGGGGCTACTGGGCTCCAGCACAGCTCCCCTTTGCTTTGAATGGGGCACATGGTCCATTCTCCTCCCACAACATAATCAGGATGAAGCCAACCTGCAGACCACGTAGTAGGTTGTCAAGGCTCCTTGTACAACCTGTTGGTCCTGTGCCATGGGTAGAGTCCTTGCTGTTCACATTTGGCTGGCCATCACCAAAGGAATGCCCAATACAGGCTTCAGCTGCCCCTCTGCTGAATTCCTAACCACTACTCTTTTTTTGGCCTCTGCTGCTGAAAACACCAAGTGGGAAGCAAACATTGCTTATGCTGTCTGTTCCCATGGTTTTATTGTACTTCATGCAAAATTTAATAAAAATAAAAGGCCACATGCACGGGAAAATAAACACCACTTCCTATTTATTTTATATATTTAAATATTATATATATATTTTATTGCTGCATATATCCACAGATTTTACTTTGTAAATTTACATAATTGTTTTCAAAATATATTCTTAGTTCTTATGGATACTGTGAACCTGATAAGGAAAAGATTTAAAATCCACAGCAAGGAGCTGCTGGAAAAACTCACATGGAAGAAAGAAGTATAGGATGTGGAAAAAGGGACTGGCCACTTGGGAGGAATATAGAAACATTGTCAGGGTATGTAAGGACACAACAAAGAAGACCAAGGCCCTCTTGGAATTACATCTGACAAAAGATGTAAAAGTCAACAAGGGCTTCTTCAAATACATTAGTAACAAAAGGAAGACCAGGGAAAATGTGGGCCTACTAGTGATGAAGGACACAGAGAAGGTGGAGTTACTAAATGCTGCCTTTGCTTCAGTCTTTACTGGGGAATCCCAGTCCCTGGAGGTAAGAGAGAAAGTCTGGAGGAAAGAAGACTCTCCACTGGTAGAAGAGGAATGGGTTAGAAGTCATTTGGGCAAACTGATCACTCACAAATCCACAGGCCCTGATGGGATTCACCCACAAGTGCTGAGGGGGTTGGCTGATGTTGTTGCTATGCCATCATTTTTGACAGATCATGGAGAATGGGAGAGGTGCCTGAGGACTGAAGGAAAACCAACGTCACTCCAGTCTTCAAAAAGGAGGACCCAGGAAATTACAGGCCACATCTCCTTGCCTGGAAAAGTCATGGAACAGCTCATCCTGGAGGTCACCTCCAAGCACATGCAGGAAGAGAAAGTTATCAGGAATAGTCAGCATGGATTCACCAAGGGGAAATCATTCTTAACTAATCTGATAGACTTCTATGACGATGTGACGTGCTGGGTAGATGAAGGGAGAGCAGTGGATGCTGTCTACCTTGACTTCAGCAAGGCTTCTGACACAGTCTCCCATAGTGTCCTCATAGCTCAGGAAGTATGGGTCAGATGAGTGGACAGTGAGGTGGATTGAGAACCAGCTGAATGACAGAGCTCAGAGGGTTGTGATCAGCTGGGTCCAGTCTTGTTCAATATATTCAATCAATGACCTGGATGAAGGGACAGAGTGTACCCTCAGCAAGTTTGTTGATGATACAGAACTGGGAGGAGTGGCTGACACACCAGAGCTGTGCTGCCATCCAGCCTGACCTAGACAGGCTGGAGTGTTGGGCTGAGGGGAACCTAATGAAATTCAACAAGGGCAAGTGTAGAGTCCTGCACCTGGGGAGGAATAACCCCAGGTTAGGGACTGACCTGCTGGAAAGCAGCTCCACAGAGAGGACCTTGGAGTCCTGGTGGATAGTAAGTTAACCACGAGACAGCAGTGTGCTCTTGTGGGCAAAAAGGCCAATGGCATCCTGGGGTACATTAAGAAGAGTGCGACCAGCAGGACAAGGGAAGTTCTTCTCCCTCTATGCTTTGCCCTGGTGAGGCCTCATCTGGAGTACTGTGGTCAGTTTTAGGCTCCCCAGTTCAAGAGTGACAGGGAACTACTGGAGAGAGTGCAATGGAAGGCTACAAGGATGACTAAAGGACTGGAACACATCCCTTAAGAGGAAAGGCTGAGAGACCTGGGTCTGTTTAGCCTGCAGAAGAGAAGACTGAGAGGTGATCTTATCAATGCTCATCAATATTTGAAGGGTGGGTGTCAGGAAGATGAGGCCAGCCTCTTTTCAGTGGTGTCCAGTGATAGGACGATGGGCACTGGACACAAACTGGATCACAGGAAGTTCTACCTCAACATCAGGAAAAAATTTTTTGCTCTGAGGGTGATGGAGCACTGGAACAGGCTGCCAGAGAGGCTGTGGAGTCTCCTTCTCTGAGACTTTCAAAACCTGCCTGGCCATGTTCCTGTGCAACCGGCTCTGGGTGAACCTGCTTGGCAGGGGGTTTGGACTAGATGATATCCAACCAGGACCAACTAGGGCCCTTCCAACCCCTACTATACTGTGGACCTGTGATTTCCTTAAAACTCATGAATCCCACCTGGTTTGTATTCATTCTTGTCTGGGAGGTAGGAGTTTATTCACTATTTTATAACACCCTTGTTTTGTTGTAATACTATTTTAATAGGGGTGTCTTATTGAAACATACACAACAATTTAATTAATCCCATCCCAGCTATCCCCATACCGAGAGAGATCAGTGGCATAGGAACAAAAAGATCATTATGGCCTGTTGGCCTTTTAAGTACAGTCCCATTAAATGATGCTCTCTTGCAGACCTCTGAAATCACAGAATCAATTAGGGAGTGCTTGCAAAGATAGCTGAGGAAAAACTGTTTAAAGTCTTAACAGCTTAAATACTGCCTGTCTTGATGTCAGCCCCATAAAGCCATTAGAGCACAGTCTGGATTTCCCTGGCACTAGGGAAGGCAGCTGCTAATCCTGTGAGCACACTGCCTGCCTCCCCCTCTCCTGCCCAGGCTTTTACAAGGATTGCTTCTAGCAGAGCTGAAAGAGGATGGGACACTCAAGAGGTATCAAGTAGAAGAAAATACTAATCTGAATTAAAAGTCAATATAGAAAATAATTGAGTTTCATCCTTAAATAAAGGAATAAATGCAGAATAGGAGTAGTTTGGGGATTTCGTTGTTTGTTCTTGAGGGCTTTTTTCCTCTAGAAAGTAAGATTCTAGCTATCTTCATACTGGGAGTATTCTGCTAGTTCAAGACTACTTATGCCAGAAAGTAGCAAAATTTGAGAACATTTCCAGAGAGCACAGAAACTCCATGGGATTTTGAATATGCCAAAGGTGAATTACACTGGATCGTGATGAAAAATAATTTTCTTTCTTTCTCTGGGGATTTTTCACACTAAAAGGTTTTCCAAACGTGGACTACATTTATTTATTTATTTCCCAAATACACTTATTTATTCAGATTATGAGTTTAGGATTTTTTTTTCAGGTGATTTCTTCATATTCTTGTATAACTCTTTGCATTTTATACAAATTTAATCTAATAAATTTGTCTTTTAATAGTTCTTAGATAATTGAAGTAGACACAAATTTTTACTTAAAGGAAAGAGAACCTTTAATGCACAAAAGAATATTAAAATAGAAAATTTTCAAACCTAAAATGTAAAAAACCCAGGAAGTGATATCCAACCTTAGGAACTCTTAATCCTGCCCTCACGTTTTTTATTCCTCTAAGCATTATACTGAGTCAAGAGGACTCCCTAAGCTATCCTCTAAAGCTACTGTTAACACTGTGTGTTTGGCTTGCGTGGCAACATTTTGATAGCAAGAGGTACTACAGGGGTGGCTTCTTTGAGAAGCTTCTAGAAGTCTTCCCCTGTGTTCGATAGAGCCAATGCCAGCCAGTTCCAAGACAGATCCACTGCTGGCCAAGACTGAGACACTCAGTGCCAGTGATAGCGCCTCTGTCTCCTGTTGGTGAGACTCCACAATAGAGCAGGGGAAGAGTGTGAGGAGTCCTCTCCCTCAGGAAGAAGGAGTAGCAGAAACAACGTGTATCGAATTGACCACAACTCCCACTTCCCATTCCCCAGAGCTGCTCAGGGTGGGAGGAGGTAGGGAAATCAGGAGTGAAGTTCAGCACAGGAAGAAAGGAGAGGTGGGGGGGAAGGTGTTTTATGGTTTAGTTTTATTTCTCATTACCCTACTCTGCTTTGATTGGTAATGTATTAAATTAATTTCCCCAAGTCAAGTCTGTTTTGCCCATAACAGTAATTGCTGAGTGATCTCTCCCTGTCCTTTTCTCAACCCATGAGACTTCCATCATATTTTCTCTCCCCTGACTAGCTGAGGAAAGGGAGCAATACATCGGCTTGGTGGGCACCTGGAGTTCAGCCAAAGTCAACCTCTACATACTGAACCAATTTTCATCCAGAGATCACTTAGAATAGTCAACCAGCTCCTTCCATTGTCAGCAAGGAAAGCTACATACAAAAGATACTGATTGCGGATAAGATGGTGAGAATTTCCTCTGTTTTTCTGACAGGCACAAGCATCAAAATTCAAGCCCAGCTGAGACCAAACCCAAACCAGAACAGACTGCTGAACTGCCACTGGTCATTAGGAAAAGCCAAGTTTGTATCCAAATCCAGGCTCACCCATTCCCCACACACACTCTCCTCCTCCATGCTGCCCGAGCTCCATTAATGTCAGATCCCTCTAAGACCTGCTTACCTGTTTGTCCTGCAATAGTAGCAAACAGCCTATGGGGTATCCTGGATGGAATCTTCAGTCCAGCTCTTATCTGGTAATACCTGAGGAAAAAGAATTAAAAATGACCTGCTATTAGATAGGTGACCACTTCAGCCAACCTAAAATTCTGTGAGAATGGTTCCTCGGCATCCACACTCCAACAGAAATGCTCAGGAGAACAGGCATGCTCAGAAATACTTTTGTTCTGTTTTTTGGCTTTAACTAAAGTGGGTTTATACTGATTTGAATCAGGCCCCTCCATTTTACAGCAGGCAGAGTGGACACAAAGGCCTGATGAGTGACTAATGGGGAAGGATTGTGAAAAGCTCTTGACTTCTTGTATGGAAAAGAGAGACAAAGAAATATCTACAATAAAAAGCAGTGAGACAAGGAGTGACAAAAATTTAATATAAAAAAAAAAGGAAGACGAAACTTCTGTGGAAAGACAACAAATGTGCTCATCTCACATCTAGGAAAATTCAGTTTAAACACAGGGATTATCATTCTGCTGTTCCATACTGAGGCTACCATAACGTGACAATGTTGGCATTACCCATAGCTAAACCAGTGGTATTCTAGTTATTTTCTATCCCATAGGTGATCACTATGTTAGATGAAGGAAGACAGAAAACATCAGCAATTTCAATGGCTTAAATTACACATGGTGCAGATTACCTTAGAAAGTTTATAAATGAGCTCAATCTAAACAGAGCAAATACTCATCCTAGTCCTCCCTCACCATCCTAGTCCTCCCTCATCATCACCTTCATGAATGAAACATGCAGCCTGTGAAAGGGTCCAAACTGGAGCAGTGAACATGTTAAGGAGAATAGAGCAGCAGAGAGGTCCCATTAGGGATTTTCACAGGCTGCAGCTCCTTCAGGAAATATCCAACTAGCTGCCTCCTGCCACACTATGACAATGTCTGCCTTCCCTCACCAGGTATCTCATGATCAGAAGCATCTCAAGCAGCCCGAAATATTTCATTGAGAAACTGATTTCCAGTGGTTTGACTGGTGCTCCAGATTAAGTCACCTAAAGCTGGGGAGACTACACAGAGGTGTCTAAGGTACCAGTTTCAACAACCATGTAGTCAAAAGTCTCAGTAGATTTAGAGACACTCAGCTCCTAAGAGAGGATGCTGGGCAGACCTTGGCTCCACTCATTGTCCAGAGCAGAACCGCTACAATACAGCCTTGGATATCAAAACCACATGAAGATACCCCAATACTGGTGACTTCATCAGGTTATTCCCACCCTTTATTTCCTTTGCAAAATGGACTAGGTGTAATCTGTGACATAAAGCAGCTGGGTCTTCATCTTATTTTAACCTTTCTTTGTTCATCCCCTTAAATCTGGCAAATTCATTTGAATGCCAGAGATATTCCGGAAGTCATAAATAGACATCTTCCTGTGTACCCACCAAGTTTAACTGCTCAAAACAAAAACTGCATAGAAAAGTCACAGAAACTTCAGAAATTCGCAGATGAGGGTTAAACTCTGAGATTAAAGGTACAGGTATAAAGAAAATGTGGAGACTAGTAAGGTCCACAATACTAAGGAATGCAGTCAAAAAAATGCCACACATATTTTACAGGCAACCAAACATATTTTCATTCTTAATAAAAAGAATGACACTGGTCAATTACTAATAAATGATTTATTGCAGATTTTTCGGCACCTGATGCCAAAAGGTTTGGCCTTGATAACACAATGGCATAAAGCAATTCAGGTATAAACCATCATGGAATTAAACACATTCTTCCTAAAGAAGGATTTTACAAAATGATTCTATGCTCACAAGACACGGGAGGCTTCTGAATATCCTGTTGTTTCCAGATTTGTGCTATTGTGCATATGTGTGCATTACAACTCCTTGCACCTCAAGGTAGTGACACTGTTGGTCAACTAGATTAATGGCAGAGAATGACAGTGATGGAGATGACCTCAGATTGAAGTCCCCCAACACCTCAGTGACATTCAGGGAATTAACACACAGGGCAGTGAAAGTATTAAAAGTTCCAACCCACAGATTAAATGAAAAATAAATAGAACTGCTCCCAATTTATCAGTTTATTCCTTTAAAATTGAAGTGTCCCTGAAAAATCTTTGAAAAAAAAAGTCATTTTTCAACAGGAGTTTCAAGCAAAACATTAACCTCCAAAGAGGTTATAAATATCACAAGCAGAATATGAGCAAAGAACAGCTTCACCTCAGGTGGCCAGAAAAAACTAAAGACATCCTCATTTGAGTATCACCAGACCTCTTGCCCAGTTCAAACAAACAAGCTCCATACAGGAAACCGAATAAAACCCAATACCTGTTTTTTCTCCATTTTTAAGTCACATATCAATATTTAAGTCATGAGACTGGCAAATATTACCCATTCCTCCTCAGAGCCTCCTCTGAGTCTTTGCAGGCAGGGAGGAAATGCCAAACAGTAACATTATGCCTGAGCAAAAACAAAAAATGAAAGTTCCTGCTCCCACACTGTGTAGTTGGACATTACTTCACAATAGTTTGTGCATTGTGAGGAGGATTTTCCTGATCAAAACACAGACCACTGCAAGACACAGAGTCCCATATGTTCTCTTCAGCAGTAAATAGTTACATATTTCCACTTCCCCACCCCACTGCCCTACACACCTCCTGCTCGTGTCAATACAAGTGAGACCAAGGTGTAAAACACAACCATGGTAATGTGAGCACAAATAAATAAAACACTTTCTGTCAGTATGTCTACAAAAATCCATACTGTTGTGGGACTGAACACTGCACTCAGTTCTTGCTAACAGGACAGTAGATGGAAACTGGTTTTGATATGCTAGGTCCACTCATACTGTTACAGTGAGGTACTGTCTGAGCTAGAAATGGTATAAATCATGCTGAGAAGCAACAGGTACAGCTGCTCATACAGTGTTTCTGGTTTTCCTCAGAATGAAGCCAACCATCTCCTCCAGCTGGCTCTAAATACTGTCACCTGGAAGTGACCTTGTAGGCTGCTGGTGCTCACCAGCCTCTTCCAATCCACTCAAGCAAAAGAGGGACCAGTTTAGTGGCCTGAGCTCTCCTACAGTCTGCATGACCTGTCCTCGCCTGAGTGGAACGTTTGCTGGGTGGACAGGGCAGCAGCAGAGCCTTGAGGGTGGATTGCTCTCTGGGTGGAGGCAATTGCAAAGACATGGCTTCACCTTGTTTGTGTCAGTAGCTGCTATCAGGCTTGGGAAGAAATCCCACAGACAAGGTCTTCACCTCTGCCCAGCTGAGTGAACCTCTCCAAAATTACATGAGGCTTGAACAGAACAACTACAAAGAACAGGATAGAACTTGGAGGTCAAAAATCTATACCTAAAACTGGAAAATCAGGCAGAGGTAAATATTGCAAAGGCCACCAAAATAGTTACACAAGGTCCTCCACCACATATGTACAGGAAAGGACAGTCTGATAGTGATATGGGGCTGACAGTAATGATAAATGAGATATTGGCTCCAAAAATAACAAGCTATTTTGCCCTCCTGCTTACCTTTTTTTTAATGAAAAGCACAGATAGGAAGGCTAAAGGGAGGGAGTACAAAGCTTTGAAAAAGATCACAGCCAATGTGCCAAAATCAAAGCAGTCAGAGTGCTCAGTGAAGATGAAGCTGGAGAACCTTGACAAGAAATGGCACGTGCACTGCACACTTTACAGATTTACAACAAATCCAAGAAATCCATAACAGTACAGAAGGGCTAGGGATGAGCAGAAGCTAAACAATCATTTTGCAGGGGCTGAAATGGACATCGCTTTGGGGGCCTGAGTGTTGTCCCAGAAATACAAAAAGCTTTATGGGAGATTTTGAAGGCAAGAATAATCAGGAAATAAATGTGAAATTGCAATACAATTCCTGTTTTATACAATTGGGCTAAGTCTGGCTTATTGAAACTGGCTAGGTAGTACCTCTGAGTAAACAGCAGGGTTTGAGGTCCTTTTTGGACAAGAACAGTGCAGAAAAGCTTATTTAGACTTCAGTAAAGTAGAGAAACCACAGAAAAATGTTAGCTAATGTGGAACAGGCACCATGAAGGGAAGATCAGGAAACAGCAAGCTGATTTTAAGAGGAGAACTAAAGGAACTTGGCACACTTAACTCGGCAAAACATGGAGCAATCAGATCCCATCTCCATCTAAAAATACACTGGGAGAAAAAACATCAGGAAGGAAGAACAGTGAGGTGCAAGAAAATACAACATTGGCACAAGAACAACCACATATAAACTGCCCATGAATTAGACGCAAGTTGTAGCTGGCAAAGGATTGTGAAAACAACCTCCTTACAGAAGCAGGAATGAAAAAAGCAATTTGCTCTTAGGGGAAGCTCAGTAAATTTCCAAGTGATTTACAGGACATGGATCTTTCTTATTGGCAGGACTGCTGTTATATACGCAGGCAGAGACTAACACTCCCAGTCCCTTCTCTCTTGTGAGACAGGCTGCACGGGTCAGCCTAGTAGCAATGAACTTGCCATCACTACCTTCACTGCCCTTTTATGAATTGCTCATCTTTAAAATTAAACAGATAATTTAAACATTCACTTTGTTTCCCCGTGCCTGGACACATACTAATCCCTGATGACCTGCACTGACTCACCTGGCATGCTAAGTTAAAGCCACCTCAGAAGCCTGACTCCATGTGTTGGGTGATGCTGCCTCCCCTTGCCTCCCACTCCAAGGGGCACTGTTTATTTCTCCTTTCCCTTCCAGGAGACAAACCAGAAGTGTATCCATAAAAAATTCTATAACTTTGCACCAAGACCCAGGGGATTTTCCTTGCTTGTGGTGACAATGTTTGAGGCTGCACATGTAACAGAGTCAAATAATATTTCACACATCTATAAAGTGCCTGAGTCAAACAGCAATGCCCTGTATGAATCCATCTGCTGTTTCTTTACTGCATATTTTGTATATAGAATCATAGAATAGAATCATAGAATGTATTGGGTTGGAAGGGACCTCCAAAGGTCATCTAGTCCAACCTCCCTACAATAAGCAGGGACATGAGTATTTTGGCTATTCAAACAGGAGTGCATGGGAAAAGGTGACAATTTTACACCTCAGATTGAAGACAGATAAATTAGACTATGGAGCGTTTCAGAAAAATGTTCCCATTGCTCTATAAGCAAGTACACTGTGTAACTTCTAGGTGCATAAGGAAGCTCTAAAATATGACCACAAAAAAGTTTCAAACTGTTTGATCTCTTTATGCTTAACAACAGCCAGTGCACAGAAGTAGCCTGCCCCAAATCTTCCCCTCATGAGCACCCTCCAAACTGTATCTGTGCAGTGCTTGTAGTGCCCGATAGACGGTGCTGAGTGGGAAAACACGTATTGGTACAGAACAATGCTTATAAAACATGTATCAATCACTGATACGGTACCTTTAAACACTTTTATGATGCATCGTGTGCCCTGTGCTGGACACAGCCGGCTCCATCAGCCCCACCGCAGGACACAGCTGAGCCCCTCAGCCGAGCTGGGGGCACAGGGAGAAACAGGTTCCAGAAAGGGCCAAAGGCGGCACAGGCAGAGGAGGAGGGAGCCGAGGAGGGAGCAGCAGCAGAGGGAGTCGGGGCCGGAGGAGGGGGGCAGGAGGTGCTGCAGGCCCGGAGCAGGGATCCCCTAAGCCCTGGAGAGACCCCAGTGCTGGAGCAGAGACCCCCCCTGCAGCCCGGGGAAGGCCCCAGGCCGCAACAAGGGGAGGCTTGCCGCAGGAGCTGCGGCCGTGGAGAGCCCAGGCGGGCGCAGGTCGTGCCTGAAGGGCTGGAGCCCGGGGAAGGGCCGGCTGACCACAGCCCCCAGCCCCACCCATTCTGCTCCTGTGATCTCAACCCATGACCTTTTTATCCTGTTTTCTCCCCCTATCCTGTTGATCAGGAGACGTGATTGAACAACTGGGTGGGAGTTTGGCCCTTAGCCAAGGTTAACCCACCGTAGATACACAACGTTTGCAATTACCAAAATATTTTGTTATGCCACAGGGAATCACATGCAAACAAGGACATTTTTTTGATCTCTAACTCCACTGTTCCAGTAGCTGGAAACAAACTGACACATAGAAGAATACAAGGTGGATTATCATTAAGCTCTTCTTAATTATTTTAAATGTATATTAAATTTTTTAAATGGAAAAATTATTCCTATTCTGTGGTCAAAAAAACCCCATAAAACTCGACTGTAGAGTTTGAAACTAAATTGCAGCCTTGTCTTAAAACAATTAATCGGTGTGAATGTATCTACAGATGCCTACAATCTGTAGGCATTTTCACAATTAAACACTATTTTAAGAAGCCTTTCTGACCTAGCTTTTCCACAGGCTCCTGGCAGGGTATAGAAGAGCCCCAGAAAAAAGGAGTGTGGCCCAGGAGATGCCAGTAGGCAGTAGGTGGTTGTTCACAACAGCCATCACCATTCCCACAATCAGCATTTCCTACCCACCTTTATGGCAGTAGGAGGAATACCTCAGACAGCCCAGAGAAGCTACCCCTCACTTTGGAAGCCATTGGAGGTGACAAAGGGACAGCTTTCCTCAGCCCTCGATGCTCAGGCTTACACAAACATTGAACAAGGTGCCAGGTCTGTCTGGCAGCTTCCTCCGTGGTGCCCACAGCTGCTGTGCCAGGGCCTGACAGCAGATTAGTCAAACACTGCTGCAGCTACTCCAATCCACACTCCACAGCCATTTATCACATCAAGTTTCTGCTATTCTCACCCCAGTTTTATCCTCAGGCTCTTTAACTTTTGTTGAAGGTAGGTCTAAAATGAATAGTGTAAGAGGAGGGCAACCCACACCCTTCTTGCAGTACAGTAAGTAATGTAGCCCTTGACTCTAGCTGGGAGGCACGGTGGTTCTGTTGAAAGCAAATTTCTCACCTACAAGGAGGCTGTAGCATGCAGACACCAGGTAATATTACAGAGAGCTGTACATTCAGTAAGAGGAAATTGTTCAATCCTAAATGTATGGCAGCCTTCTTTTTTGATTTTTTATTCTGTAACAAAAAATCCTGTTTTAACAACAAATGCTGTCCAGTTCTGCAGCCTGAGAGGTATTTGGTGTGGTTCAATCTCACCCAAGCAAACAGTGTTACAAGGGTTCACAGCATCCTCTGAAAGTGCTCAGCATGTCCCAGGATCAAACACAGATAGGTATGTCTTAAATCCAGGATTTAAGGCTGGAAGCTCTCAAGAGCTGAGTGCTCTGGGTACAACGTGGAAAAGATATAAACAACTGTCAGCAAATGAGCACTAGTGTAACAGGAGAGCTCCCACATTTCAGTGCGTTACTGAATCAAAGCCTACTCTTGGCACTTGATGCTTTTGAGGCGAGGCTTTCCTTTGGTAAGCCACAACCTTGATCATTTCTATACTTCAGCTTCTTGTAGATCCCATCTCTTCTCTGCAGAAACTTGCAAACCTAGGGGCCATAAAAGCTCCAGCCCTTGCATCCCTGCGGCTCTCTGACAATTACACCAACCAGCCCTCTTTACATCTCTTTTTATGCTCACCTCAGGGGCTCTTGCCCTTTTATGCTTATCAAGGTTTCAATGCTGACTTTTATTTGGACCCATATCCATACTCTTAAAGCAATTTGCCCTTTACTTCCCTTTCAGCATAGTAAAGTAGGAGTGAAGAGGAGTGGGCAGTAGAGTGGTGAATAGCAGAATAAAATGAAAATGTGCTTTATTGTTCAAAAAGAGAGACAGGGAAAGGAAAGGGTAGAAAAATTAGGACCCTAATAAGGATATGAGTACTTATATCCTCATCTCAAATGCAGGAATAAACCTTGAAAATGTAGTTCAATTTAGTTTCATAGTCAAGTAGTAACCTTCTTCAACCTGATCTTACATTAAATGAACAGCTAGAGATCAAGAGAGTTTTGTGCTTTCTAACTGAAGCACCTGAAAAACCTCACATTGGGATAATCTTGGAGAGATAAGTAACCCTTAACTGTTCTGGGTGCAAACAAGAGGCACTCTATAGCAATCATATAATAGATATAAAATGAGCTGAATATTTCTGATCATTCTTTTTCATTCTTAATTCAAAATTTTATATTACATCTTTTTTAGAATAAGACAAATATTGTGTCACATGAAAGTTCTAAAGTGTTTCTTGTGGACTGAAATGGATAAACAGGTTTGGAGATGTGGTTATTTACACTAAATTTCATAAAATCATAGAGTGGTTTGGGTTGGAAGGGTCCTTAAAGATCATACAGCTCCAACCCCCCTGCACCATGGGCTGGGACGCCTTCCACTAGATCGGGTTGCTGAAAGCCCCATCCAACCTGACCTTGGACAATTCCAGGGAGGGGGCATCCACAACTTCCTTGGGCAACCCATTCCAGTGTCTCACCACCCTCACACTGAAGAACTTCATCCTAATAGCTAATCTAAATCTACCCTCTTTCAGTTTAAAGCTGCTACCCCTTGTCCTATCACTACATGCTCTTGTCAAAACACACTCTCCAGCTTTCTTGTAGGCCCCTTTTAGGTACCAGAAAGCTGTGATAAGGTGTCCCTGGAGCCTTCTCTTCTCCTCCAGGCTGAACATCCCCAACTGTCTCAGCCCTCTGACCATCTTTGTGGCCATCCTCTGGAATTACTCCAACAGGTCTATGTAATTCTTATGTTGGGGTCTGTGGTCAGTCCATCAGAGCCCCTCTCAGACGCTCCTCCCTCCTCTCCCTGCCCCAGTGCCAGCCCAAGAGCTGAACACAGTACTCCAGATGGGGTCTCACAGGAGCAGAGGGGTAGAATCACCTGCTGGTCATGCTTCTTTTGATGCAGCCCAGGATAGAGTTGGCTTTCTGGGCTGCAAGCACTTTCCATGCATGGTAATGTGGCTCCTCTCCTTTCCTTGTTCTGCCAGCCAGCCAACAATGATGGAAACTGGGTCCAGTGATGGCAGATCAGTACCAGAGCAATGGTTGGCTGCAATCAGTGCCTCCCACCAAGGCCTGACTTTTACAGGAGCCCAGGGGAAATCCACACTCACTGCCACCATTTCTCCCCATAGCAATTTGGTGTTACAGTCCCTGACCCAACATATCAGGTCTCCACCCTGCTCAGGTACATCAGCAGGTGTGAGGTGGAAGCATCTGGCAGTAGCACAGAGCACACTCACTAAGGGCAGTGCAGAGCTGCAGAAAACTGAGCCCAGTAATGGCAGATCAATAACAGGGCAAAGAGAAATCCAAAACAGTGACCCATCATAAATTGTGAAAATTCAGCATTTTTGTGTGGGTCCAGCTGAATTCTTCAGGTCAGCAAACAGAAATTTATCTCAGAAGTACAAAGACACCGTTTTGGGGGTTTCTGCTGATGTGACCCTTCATTTGTTCTTGTGGGGTATTTTGGGGGGGAATATATTTTTTGCATTCAAATAAATAGAATATGTCAAGTTGGATGGAGCCCATAAGGATCATTGAGTCCAACTCCCTGCTCCTGCTCAGGACTACCTAAAACTAAATTACATGACTAGGAGCATAGTTCTGACACTCCTTGAACTCTGACAGCCATTTTCTAGGATGTCTCAGGTGGGTTTGAGAGAGGAATTTCATACTGTTCTATTTTGGAGACTGATTCCTGGAACTCATTACACTCTGATCCTCTCCTGTTAAAGAGAAAGGGGTTGTAATGGTTCAGCTCTTCTCAAAATCAGGTTCTTAATTCAGAGAGACAGCCTTATTTATAAGGGTAACTCCTACGAGATATAAACACATTAAGACATGGCTGTGTCATACATGTAACAAAGAAATTTTAAAAAGCAGCATTCTATTCTAAAAGATTAAAGATCTCAGGACAGATTCAGAAACAAACACTCAATAATTAAGAAATGTGGACACTATTCAGTGTTTTGTGATTTGAACATGGAGCAAAACCAGTACATTTCTTGTACAAACAGAGCATTAGTTTTTGATGTTTCACATAATCTGTAAGACAAGGAGAAGAAATTGGTATGCCACAAAACTGAAAGAAATAATGCAATCTCTTGGCTCCTGTTATAAATACTTTGTAAGACTGGAAGTGGAATTTTAAGCAAAGGAGAAATTGGAGCTTCAGCATCCAACAGGAAAGGAGTGTTCAAGTTTGCCCTCAAAATAAAAAACAAGATATAGAACATAAAGAACCACTGCATAGTAATCAGGACTTGGCTAAGTACTTATTGGAGCCTGTATATCTAAACAAGCAAATTTTAGTCCTTGAAAAATAGCTTGAAAACCAGTGGCAATTGATGGATAAGCAAGCTATAGAAAAATTAATGGGATGCAAGAAATTAAGGAACAGGAAGAAAAGTTAAAATTTACGGTAACATCATAGACTTCTGGAATGCTTAGAGAATATGAGGTAGAAGCAGAAATGAAATAGAAGATGGATGAACACAATAAGTTTTTATTAGAAAAAGGGTAAAACCATCAAGAATTTACAGCTTGTGACAAAGAAATAGGGAAACTGGTGGCACAGATACAAGAACTGTAGAACAGAGGTACTGAAGTCTCAGAGACTGTAAGCCAGTTGGAACAACAGCTACAAAAAATTAAGAAAGTAGAAACAAAATTAAAACACAATGAAGAAAGATTACAAAACCAACAGTACAATAACTTGATTCAGATGTCTGCTCTACAGTTTAAATTGGATGATACAAAGCATGGTGTACCCATAGAAGGCAGTTCTGATCAAGTGCTAAAGGAACAGGTAGAGGCAGAACAGGAAGCACTTGTGAAAAAGAGAGACTGCAGCCTTATTGGACAAATAGAACAATATAAACATAATTTGATCAGTAAAAATAAGGAGACATCACAGCTGAACTTGCAGTTAGAGATGCAGGAAAATCACAGGACTTCCAGCACCACTCAGCTTCAGTCAGAGAATGCACACCTGAAGGTTCACCTGGGTTTGTGGGTTGACCTGAGCCAGCTACCAGATTGCACCCAGCCCCTCTCTTACTCCCCCACCTCAACAGGACAGGGAGAGAAAAGAAAATGTGACCTGATCTAGGTGATCCTGCTCCAGCAGGGGGATTGGACTAGATGATCTTTTGAGGTCCCTTCCAATCCCTGGCATTCTGTGATTCTGTGAAAAAGCTCTTGGGCCATGATAAAAACAGGGAGATCACTTACTGAATGCTATCATAGGCAAAAGAGAACTGATTTGGAGAAGAATAATTTGTTGATATTTAAAAGTAGGTTAGGATGCTGAGAAAAACACTAAAACACTCCCCCCACCAACTCCTCTTCCCAAGGCTCAGTCAGCCCCACACTTTCACTCCTGCCTCCTTCCCCTACCTTTCCTCTTACTCTCTTATTCCCAGCTCCTCAACCTCCTTTCGCCTGCCGGGTGGCTCAGCGAGTGGGGCTGGGGGTTGTGGTCAGTCCATCACAGCTCCTCCTCCCCTCTCTCCCTGCCCCGGCACTGGCCCTTCCCTGGGCTCCTCCAGCCCTTCAGGGACAACCTGCTCCCCCCATGGCAGCACCTGGGCACGGACACCCAATACACCAGATAATAGTGACTCTTCAGCTTTGTTTTTCCCACAACCATGTTTTCAGGAGATAAATCAAGAAACTGAGCATTTGAATGAATATATGACTCCAGACTTTCAGACACAGGTGCATTTCTTGCACACCAGGACTGGGGATGACCAAATCAGTGCACCCCAATGAGATCATCCTTCTCCCTTTTTCTGTATTTTCCTCATTTTTACTTTCTGCATCAGATTTTCTTTCCTACTCTTTCCCAGGAAATGGGTCATCTCTATTTCCACCCACTCACTCCACATAAATAAAACTAATTCCTAAATGTGGGATCTTACCCAAATTTACCTATTTTTCTCACTGAACTGTTGCCAGCACTGAAGAGACTTTTCCCTCTCTTCCAAGAAGGATGAATACTCTCTTCTAAAAGTACACTCAGTTCTGGCACAAACCTGACAGCCCTAGAGATGGAAATCCCATTTTCTGCAGAATGGATTCAGCTCTAACAATTGTATTGCAGCCTCTCTCCACAATGTTTTTGTCAATATGAGTCCTCTCCTTTACAGAAAATCCGCACAGAGAAGTGAAAAGAGTTTTCATTCCCAACTGTGTCATAAATCTGTTCCCTCTGCTAAAGCTCTGACCTCATTTTTGAGCTAATCCTAAAAATGTTAGTATTAATCATGTAAGAATTCACAAAAACTTGTGCTTCTGAAATTTTCTCCCAGGGGAAATTTTTCACAGAAGACAAAATAGAACTAGAGCAGTACTGAACAACACAGCAGTAGAGACAAATGATGTGTCTACCTGAGCTGCCACCAAATCCTGGCAATGTGAAGTCACTTAGCCTTTCACTAGTAAAGTCTCCAAGTTCATTGCAAATCTGCTTTTGATATGAGGACTTCTTTCCAAAGGAGCTAGAAGTGAAACCCACACTTCCATGAAATGAAATACTTTTCATAGAGTCATAGATTCAGAATAGTCTAGGATGGAAGGCACTTCAAAAGATCATCTGATTCAGCCTTTCATGGGAAAGGGTCCTAGATTAAATTTTCTACCAGCCTGTCCAATCACATCTTGAAAACCTCCAGCAATGGGGACTTTACCATGTCCCTGCAGAGGTTGTTTCAGTGAATGATTTTTCTTACTGTAAAAACTTTCTTTCTTATACAGGGATGAAACCTCTTCTGCTGTAAATTGTACCCATTGTCCTTTGACTTCTCCATGTGGCTCCTCATGAGGCCTCTGTCCACCTTATAGACACCCTTTAAGTATTAGAATACTGTGATATGATCCCCTTGAGCCTGCTCTTCTCCAGGAAGAAAAGACCTAACTCCTTCAGTCATTCCTCACTCTCCAGTCCTGCTTTGATCACCTTCATGGCCCTCCTCTGGAATCTCTCCAGTCTATCCATGTCTTTCTTGAATTGTGGAGATCAGAACTGGAGATAGTACTCCAGGTGTGGCCTGACAAGCACTGAGTAGAATGGGATGATCACATCTCTGTCTCTGCTAGTAATGTCCTGGCAGATGCAGCCCAGGATCCAATTTGCTTGTGTTGCTGCAACAGTGCACTGCTGACTCCTGCTCAGGTGGTTGTCCACCAGGACCCTCAGGTCCCTTTCAGCAAGGCTGTTCCTCAGCCACAAAGGTCTTAACCTGTATTGAGCTCTTTGGTTAGGTCATCCTAGGTGCAGGACTTTGCACTTGTCTTTGTTAAACTGCACACAGTTGTTGTTTGCCCACTCTTCCAGCCTGTCCAGGTCTCTCTGTAGGATGGCTCTCCCTTCTGACATGTCCACCTCACCACCCAGCTTGATGTCATTACCAAACTTGGTGAGGGTGCTGTCAATCCAATCATCCAGGTCATTTATGGAGATGTTGAACAGCATGAGGCCCAGTGTGGATTCCTGGGGGACCTCACGTGTGACAGGCTGCCAGACTGAGTAAAGACCATTGATCACCACCCTCTGAGTGTGGCCTGTTAGCCCATTTCCTTCCCATCTCACAGACCACCCATCCTGTCTGTGTCTTGCCAGTTTGTCTAGGCAGAGGCTGCGGGAACAGTGCTGAATACTTTGCTTAAGGTCAGTATCATATCTGCTCAGTCAAGCTTTGTGCAAACTCCTTTCAGAGGAAAGTGCTGCTACGCTTCTCTATATGTTTTCTGTAACCAAAGTCAAACCATATCTAGGTCTAGTTCCCTCCCATGTCTGAGATCATCTTTTCTGTGCTTATCCATATGGTATTGTTTTCATTCCTGCTGAGGCCGTTCCTGTTTTCATCGAATAAAAATATCGGTTGGATCTCAGACCAGCATTGTATACTAGGCATTAGCAGAGACAGGGATAAGAACTGAGGACTGCACTAAAATGAATGAATTTGGTGTGATGGAGCTACACATTCTTATTTCTCTGACCCTTTACCCTATTTCAGAACACAACTGCACCCAACTTATTCCATCCGTTCACTATGTATGAGATAAACCAGACTGTTTAGTTGCAATCTGGAAAGCAAAACACCTAAACACATGGTCTGATAACACTAAACACCATCGGATTCAAGTCTCTCTGTGGCCCTGGATCTTCATCTTCATTCCTGCATTTAAAATACTAATGACAGACACATGAATTCTTTTATCAAACATGAGATTCTCCAAAGGGAGCCAGGACTACTAAAACCTCTATCACAAGCAAGTCTAAAAGGAATCTTAGGTGGTGCCTCAGTATCTATAAACCTGGTGTTTCAGTATAGTGGAATAAATGCTAATTTCATCTACTGTTTTGCTAATTCTCTGCTTCCTCCAGCCCACACCAAACTCAGCAACATTTCCTCAGCATACCTTCATCTTTTAGTCTTTGCACACTCAGGACAAACATCTATGTTCCTCTTGATCTTTTAGTCTTCATTGGTTGATCTTTTACTCTTCATCTGTTACAGGAACTCTCTTCCTCAGGAATTTTCTTCAAACTAATCAGCTTCTTGTTCCTTCTGTTGCTGCTCCTTGTTGCTTCTTCTCAACCTGGTCGGTCCCTGGTTGATATATCTCTAGTCTCCCCCGCCACCCCAACCATGATCACCTGCGGGCAGTTGGGGCTTCACACAGGTGGGCCCGGGTCTGCCTCTGGGGCCTGAAACCACTTGGGGAACAAAACATGTTGCTGGGTTATGACTCATATAGGTAAACTCCACTTGGGCCCCACAGCCCAGGCCCCAGCACTTCACAAACAATAATTCTGGCAACAGCCTAATCTTAAGAATATTCTCTTCACATCAGGAGCACCACAAGAGTGTGGGTAGACACTGATGAAGTAATCATCATCTGTTTACTCTTTCTCTCTGCAACCTAATAAATTGGCCATCTACCTTAGAGAATTAAAGCCTTACTGGCTCCTGTTCACTGTTTTCCTATCATTAATCTTTGCCAGGACTTTCAGTGCCTGAATTCAGAGTATTTTGTACCTTGCTAAATTGGTTAGCAGAGAATCTTGTGAAATGTAGGATGTCTTCTGGCACTGGGTTAATCTTTGGATTGGACCAGCACAGTGTCTATCTGCAGGTAGCAAACAGGCTTGACCATCAACAAAGTCCAGTTAAGAAGCAGTGCAATAGGTCAAAAATAACCCAGCCTGGCTTTCAAGGAGGGAAGCATTAGGAGATGACAACAGGGGCAAATTTTAATGACTTCTTACTGGCAAGAAGATACAATAGAAAGGTAAAGTTTCAGCCATCAGCTGAAAGACCATTAAGGTAATCTAGATGCTACAAAAGTTTGAATGAGAGAACTGAATTTCTCTTAGATTTCATCAAAAATTACAGCAATGTTAACAAAGGAAAGCAGAGTCAGGGTGTAGGACATAAAAATTTGATATGATGATGTGCATAGGGCTGCAAGAGGAAATTATGTTCACACTGCAGTCAGTATTCTCCTGTGAAATGCAGAGAACAAAGACAGATGTCCAAGAGGCATGAATGTTAAATCCTTAGAGAGATGTCACCAGTTCAACAAACAGACTGATATGGGTTTAGATGGGTGCCATTCTCATCAGTTAGTACATGTAACACAGTAAATCTGGTCACTGCCCCAGGGAGTGCTCAAAGGGACACACTGAGTTCTACACAGGGCACAGTGGAGATGGAAAACCAATTTTTCAGGAGAAATGCTCAAATGATAGTTACAATAATAGTACCATACAACTTCAACATCAGAACCCAGGTGTTCCTAGAGCCAAAAGAGACTGGACGTTATTCAGATCTGTGTTATAAGGACAGATGATCTTATTGACTATAGAATTTGTGAAAAGTCATGGAAGTTAAAAATGAAAAGAGACAGCACTGCCACAGAAACCCAATTAAAGCATGGAGCAGGGATTTCCAGAAATTTGCATCATTTGTATGTTATCTGAAATAGCAAACAATACATTTGGCATCACAGACTACTAGTAATCTTGCTTGTCCTCCATCTTTGTGGGATGGCACATCATCACAGGCAGGGCAAGAGCACCAACATTCGACTTTTTTCAGTAGCTTTTCTCTACTTGGAAAGAGGTTCTTAAAGCAAAATATTGGATCCAAAGTTCTACCACACCAATGAAAGACATTTTTTTTTCTTTTTATCAGAAGGCACGATACCATTGGTGAGATCTGCTAGACTACACATATCCACAAACCTCGAGTCACAGACTAATGGGAAAGCTGGTTGCCTGTTGTGACTGACAACGCAATTTTAATTCAATTTTGAGCTGTAGCATGTATCAGCAACCAAGGATTTTCAGAGAATCCCTGTGCAGGGCTGGGTATGACAGCTTTGACTAAGGGAACAAAAATTGTCAGAAGCTCAGGTTAGACAAAAAAAAAATAAATCTTAGTTTTCAGTGCTTACAGATTTTCTATCCACTTCATTCTCTGAAATATTTCCTCCTGTTTTATTCTCTACAAACTGCCAATGCATTTCACCTTTCAATAACTCCATAAGGGAAGCACAAGTGTATTTTCTTTATCTGAACATAGTTAAGGCAAGCCCTAAATAGGTTTGTTCATCCCAAACTGGTAATTTGACCTATTGGCTTTAATGAAATTGTCTTTTTTGCTAAGATCTGAATGCTTAATGACTGTACCCATTGCCAAAAGTAAGAACTTGTGTCCAGTATGTTTTCTATTAAGGGATTTAGCTTGCTTGCTTTATCCAGTGGTTGAACAAGCCAGAGCTGCCTTTATCTAAGAATCTTCACACCCAGTCACTTCCCTTAAGCTTTCCTAAGTCTATTACATCAATTTATTTCTCTCCACTGCTTCACAAAGTTTATCTTGTGAGGAGGGTGTGTGAGTCCTAGCAATATCTAAACAAAAGAGAATACATTAAACTGGTCAGCAAAAAAATCACAAAATAAATTAAAAATTCACAACTTCCTCAGCATTTTTTGGTGCTGACTGGTTGCAGACATCACACCAAACAGCCACGTTATAAACTGACTTCTCATTTGTTGCAGGACATCATTATAAAGATTTATCATGCATCTCCAAACAGGAACAAGGGATTACTAAAGAACAGTTAATTTTTCAACTGTGTTTTGTTTGTAATACTTTTTCTTGGCAGATGTTATCCCCACAAATGGATGAATGTTCTGAAGTAACAAAGTGGACATGTATTGATGGGAGAAATTGATCTACGTTTGTTAATGTACTTTTGTTGCAGTGAGCACATTAAGTAATTAAAGTGCTAAAAAAGATCTTCCCATCCAGGCACATGCTATACCAAACTCCATTAATGCAAGGACAAAGACCAACTGCTGTCTCCTTTGCCTCTCAAGTGCACCTTGTCTGCACTATACATACCATATAGTTTGATTGCATCCATAGAATTAAACTATCCAGTTACACAAACAAATCTCAAGGCAAGTCTAAAGGATGAAGTGTCAAAAAAGAGCAATGATTTTGAGTTCCCAACATAAGCCATATTAAAAGGAACTGATCTGGAGATGGTGTAGAGTTTTCCACTCTGAAAATTAAACTTTGGGATGTTTTAAGCTGAATACAAAAATATCTGGAAAATAAAATTCAGAGAAACTCTGGAACAAACTTTTCCCATGCATAATGATGTTTTGTGAGCATTTGTGATTGTACCCTGCTACGAACAATCCTCTTAGATATTACTACTACTCCCATGTTTGTAGGTAATACCTGGCGAGCTAAAAAGGCTGTTCAAGCCCACCTCAAGAAATTTCCTGATTGCATTGCACACTCCAACAAATAATAGCAGTTATAGATCATTTGGGCTGGGAACAATTACATTAAAATGCACCTTACAAAATTGTGCCAAAGTGTAGGGACAGTATTGCCAAGAGACAGGATCTCTCCAACCACATCTCCTACCCACTCTGAAAATAATGGGCATGGGACATAAGTTAGGGACATATCAGTGAGAGAAATTACTGGCACGGGGTCTTTTTTCAGCCCTAAATTGCATGGAAATGTGAACATTTTCACGTGGAGTTCCCAGCAGCCATTAACACCCAGCTGAAACCAGGCATGTGCAGCATCAGAGGGAAGATTCTGGGCAGCACGGTTAGTTAAAACAAACACATGGTGGAAAGCCCAGAAATGTTATCTTAATTTGAGAGCTGATGAGAACTCCAAATGTCATCTTATCACTTCTGATCCCACATGGGCCAGATTCATCACTTGTTCCGCTCCCATTTGCTGCCCATGTAGCACAACAAGAACTGGCTGTGTCACACATCAAGAACGTGCTCTCTTCAGTCACCTTTCACACATGAGCTGGCAGCTGATTTTTCTTTGTTATTAACACTAGACTGATAACTACTCATTAAAACAACTTATTTTAAAATACACATTGCACAACATTCAGCAAATTGTCCCCTGTTTAGTCATAGGTATCAGGGGAAAAAAACCTTAAATATAATCTAGAGAATCAATACATTCATTTCCTAACTTGCTTTCTGATCCTAGTCTTGTTACAGTTGTCTCAGCTTTTTCCCATCTGTAGAATATAAACAACTAGCACTTAAGAAAGACATTTTGAAGGATCAGTAAAAGTTGTGAAGTGATTTCTGATCCAGAGGTGGTGATGCTTAATGCAGAGCACAGTTTGATATAGACACTTTGGCTACCCAGGTGGAAAGCTTTGGACACACCAGGGAGATTCAGACATCAAGAGGTAAGGATGCAGCCAGAGAAGGTGTTCTGCCTGCTCCTGGAAGACAAACATCAGAATATATCATACAGACAGTGCTAGCCAAGAGGAATGTCATGCAAACAGATGGGATCCACTCTCCTAGGAAATCAAATGCAAGGTGTGATGTTAGATTAAAGTCTTGGGTAAAAAATACAGTTAAAAAGAAGAAGAAACTAAAATGAAACTTCTGGGATTTAGCCAGCTTTTAATACTCATCAGTCATTAACCTGAAAGACAGCTCATTTTATCATCTATAACATTAAAAATAGACCATCAGAAGATTTTCTTTAAGATCTTGGTGTGTAATTGGTCAGTGCTTTGCCCATTTTTATGAATCCAATTCATAAAATAAAAATATTTCTATAAGCAGAGATCTTAAATTTAAAGTATTATCCTCTGGAGTATCACAGAGTGGCTTTGATCACCCTTAAGAAAGTTAATTAAGTTTTAAGTTCAGCAAAGCAAAGGTTTTCATTTAATGGGCTAAAACAATGTCTTTGAGGTGAATTTCTACTTGAACCAATAGACTTTATATAATAAGTGGTTGCTTCTCATTCATGGGTCTTCTAGAGACAGCTCTGATCTTCATTGATGCACTCAGGTCTAACTGTTTTACCCTCTGGGTATTTGTGCTTAATGAGATCATGGAGAATCGATGACAGAAAGCCCATAAATTCTTAAAATTGGGTGGCATTAAGTGCAACATGGAAAATTGGACTCCTTCAGGATGTGATGCATTTGCTGAGGAACTGGACACAGCAACATCAAGAGGTGAGGTGCAGAGCATTGCATACAGAGGAGAAGCAGAAACTAATTTTATTTGTAAACTACATTTCTCAGCTAAAATGGCTTTTTAATTTTAATCAAATAAACCTATCTTGTGCTGTAAGCTGAACAGCTAGACAAATTACTGGGGACCACGGTGCTGATGATGAATTACTAAAACAGTGTCTGCTGCACAGGCTGAAACCAAGTGATGCAGAAGGAAGGTGCACAGGGCTGTGTCAATGCTGGGGAAGGCTGTGGTCACATTCATCCTAGAGTCAGGGAATCATTCAGGCTGGAAGGGAAATTGGATGGTCTCCAGCCCACTGTCTGCTCAAAGCAGGACCGATTATTGAATTTGGATCAAATCCCTCGTGGCCATGTCCAGTCAGATCTTGAAAGCTTCCAAGGATGAAGATTTCCCAGTCTCTGTGGACAGCAAATCCCAGACCTTGACTATCTTCATAAGATTTTTTTTTTTTTTTTTCCCAATTAAAACCAGGAGCTGTAGGAAGGGACCAGGTCTAGCTGTTCTCTCAACAGCTTGTCCTATATTTCAAGACAAGATTTGCTGCTGGTGATTATGCCACGCTTCCTCTAGGGATGTGCACAGTGTGTAACAATGTGATAACACATTCTGGACACAGATAACTTCATCTGCCTCAATTAGTTGCTGTTTGCAAAGTGCTCTCGAGAAGAAAAGTGCCAGAAGAGCTCCAAAGCACCACAGTCACCCTCGCATGAAAACTTGGAGAATAACTTCCCATTCCATAAAAATCGCATAGAAGGAGCACAGGGGGTTTTTGAAGCATCTCCTAGTTATTTTATTACCAGAGCTGCTCATTCAGTAGTTTGTGGCACCCTCTCTTGTTTAGAATAATTGCACTGACAGAGTCTATGCTGGTGTCATGTTTCTGGCTTGTTCTAGTTAAGTTCACTGCTTTAAAAATGTGTCACTTCACTTGTTCTTTAATAATAAAATGTTGCAGCACATACACATATGTCCTTTCACAAGCCTGAGGGCTTAGACTCCCTTCCCTCCCACACACACAGAGCTGAGTGATTCCCTGTGGTAGACATGGGTCCATCTGAAGCTCCATGAGGTAGAAACTGCAGCCAGCATTTATACAGAGCAAGTGTAGCTCTTCAGAAATGTAAATCGTGTCAGTGTAATTAAAGCTACTTTCTGACATAATTCACTCAGGTCATCAAAGCAGCAATGTAAATGTCACTTGGATTGGAGTGGTATTTGCTTTCCTTAGAGGAGTCAGTATCCAGATGTTAAGGGACAAGGGTTTATTTTTTTGGTCAATCAAATATAAGTGTTAGCAACTTTTGGAGTTCTCTTATTTTCATCTTCCTTTTTTTAAAAAAAAAAAAAGCTTGCAAAGAACACACTTCCTTGCCACTCTTCCAACACTGATTACCAACAAGGAATTGTTTAACAAGTGAGTGGAACCTGAACTTAATATTTTTAAAAAGAAATACGAAATTATTTTTTGACACTCTGGGATACAACCTTCCATGGTTTTCATGGCAATTATGAGCATTAAAAGGTGAGTTTTAAATAGTACAAGTTTCTTGTTTAATTGCCTGACTCACAGAAGCACAGCTTTAAAAGAGAGGAGTAAGACCTGAATCAAAATCATAGCCATTGCCAAAGGCTCAGCTACAAACTCTGGCACAGAAATCTGACTAGACATATCATTGCTTAGTATTAGGTATCACAGAGAAGCTTCTTTGGAGGCATGAGTTACAGAGCTCCATTGCTTGCCAGCCTCTAAATCAGAGAGGACACAACCCAACAAACCAAAGGAGAGACTCCCATTAATGCCAGTGGTTGTGAAGAAGGCTACAGAAGCAGTCCTGAAAACTAAGGCTGGAAGACAGTGAAACACTTCTATTTTTTGTTTGTGTTATTTTATTTGGCTCTCACAACCCATTCCTGACAAGATCACTACAAAGTGTCCATTCGCTGTGGTATTAGATTTGTCTAACATCCAAAATTTTATAGCCTTCTTTAGTTACAAACACGTACATAAACACGCCACCTGACAAACTTTTTTTTTCTTGTTAATCCTATTCTGTATGAGATTCTTACATGATACTCATCACTACTTTCTGAGCAATCCTCAGTAGTGCTACCACAAAGCACTACTTTAGTAGTAACTACTTTACAAATTCTATTATATGATTTTTCTTTTGTTCTCTCCCCTTTGGTAGAAACTTGAGCAGTAGAGTGTTTTCTATTTTAACTCTATACTCTTTGCACACACAGTCACACTGTTGTCTGTTCCTGTCAGAGATCCCAGATCAGTTCTAAGATCCCTGACCCTTGAAGATGATCCCCTGTCCTATAGGGGTTCATTGCACTGCTCCAGTCAGGTCCCAGAGAAGGGATGATCCCTCATGCAGGTGCATTTTCCATTTCTGATGTGAAGTTCTACTTTGCTAAATAAAGAAAAAGATAAATTGCTAAGCACCATGGCCAATTCTGAGCTTAAGAACCCTTTCCTAGAATCTGGTCACAGGCTGCAAAGCAACCTGAAGACAGAAAGTAAATTATCCTCTGCTTCCTACACCACCTTCCTATATGATCTGGTGTCCCAACGTGCTCACAGTAGCCTGGGTGGTGCTGAGGAGATTATGTGTAGTGTTTTCTAGCAATTTCCTCATGATATTTCTGCAGCTCAGAATAATTGGCATTAGGACATCAGAGCAAGAGGGTATCTCCTATGCAAACAGATAGTAGCAGTATCAGTCATACCTGTTATGGTCATTATCAGCAAGCAGCCTAGGGACAGTCCCAAGCTGTGGGCTAGACCAGTTATGTGTGTAAATATGGGGTTTATATCTTTCAAAGGAAAGTGAGTCATCATCTACAAGAAGCTGTTTTCTCTCTGCTAAGTTGTCTTGCTTAGGCTCACCTCTCCTTTCTCTGAACCATTGTAGCGTGACACACTTATATGCAAAAGGTGGATATACATATTCTCCATATAACACTGACAATTGATTTTAGGCCATGTGGTTAGTTGTACAACTACCAGTTATTACACAGAAATGGCAGAAAAGACACAAAGGGAACTGACCACTGTAGCTCACAGAAGGAACTCTAGCAGGCAAGGCACAGTTTTTGTCACTGTACAATGGCTGCATTTCAGAGAGGACACACTAAAGTTCTCTGTCACATCTAGCTTGCCAAACATTACCTCAAGGTCCTGGGTACTACCTATCCAGGCCCCTTATTTCTGAATCTAGATTGTACTCATTCTGTGATATCATCTTGGTTGGCCAACCTATGAGATGAACTGGAGTTGGCCTTTAGCTCAGTTCTCTGTAAGTAAAGAAGGGACACAGAACAGTTATCTAATGTATTTAGGGTAAGATAAGTCAGAATATTGCTTAACTGAAGGAGGAATATAATTTCCAGATACAAGAGTATTCTACTTTCCACTGACTATTTTGATCATCAGTCAATAGACTTTGCTGAGATGCTGCTCTTCACCTGCAGAACAATCTCATGTCTTAAGCTCCACTCTATTTAGTTTCAATCTTTTTCCCCTGCCACTGGAGACCCCACTTCTCTTCAGTAGACACAGCGTCCTGAAAATGAAAGATGGCTACACTGACTAATCAATTGAGAATTATCTTCACCAGCTGCCATGAAAACAACTCATTTGCTGGACTTTAGGACACTGATGTTTAGCTTACTGAACACCAGCACCTCAGCTACTTTCCTCAGCACAAGTTTGTGCTACACTACTTTAACCCTGGCAGTTCAGTGCAGCAGGTTCTCAACTGTCACTGCATGACCATTTAGACAGTCATTGCCTTCTTACTCCTGAAATTTTGGGGGTTTTTAAGTATTTGATGTTGCTTTAAAGTGAAAGTGTGCTCAAGAGTTCAAAAAGATACGTCTTCATGCCAAGAAAAGAAGTCAGTTCTCTCAATACACCTGTTCCAAGGGACAGCACCAATTATTCCTGTTTTGTGAGCTCTCTCTCCTTCAGACAATCCCACCAACTACACCAATTTTGTACTGCTAGCTCTCTGCTTCCTCAGGCCAACACCAAACTCAGCAACATCCCCTCAGCATACCTTTGTCTTTTATTCTTCAGCTGTTTGCTCTTCTCCATCTCAAATCAGCCAAGGGGGAACACAGCATTGAGAGAGAGCTCAGCAAGTGCCCCCAACAACTCTTTTCAAACTGACCAGCTCCTTGTTACTTCTCACAAACTGGTCAGTTCCTGGTTGATATATCTCCAGCCTCACCCACCACCCCAACCATGACCACCTGGGGGCAGCTGGGGCAGGTTCTGCCTCTAGGGCCTGAAACCACTTGGGGAACAAAACATTCTGCTGGGTTGTGACTCATCCATAGGTCAACTCCAACTTGGGGCCCACAGCCCAGGCCCCAGCACTCCAATTCCAGCAATGCATCATTCCAGCATGCTTATTAGCCCTCTTTTTTACTTCATTTATATTAAAGAGAATCCATGCATCATAAATGAACTAGGTAAGCATTTTCAAAATTATATAGATTTGCAGTCCAAAAGTGATTTATATTTCATTACAGGTGGGAAGTCTGAAGTAATGCATATTGTTATGATCAAAGTAACATCATCTGCCTCTGCCCTAGACTTTCAAATTTATTTTTTTTTCTTAGCATATACTGACTCTACCTCAAAGACTGAGAAATAAGATCTGAACCTCTGAATACAATGTGTATTTTTCAGGTATCCATCCTGTCAGGTAATGCATTGGTTGATTGCTGAACTCCAGTTTGCTGAGGAAAGGAGCTGCTGCATTTTGTCTCTGAAGGGATGATTTCATGACTAACTACACTAGAACACTGTTGTCCATCTGGTAGGCAACAGGGATGTTTTGCCACATAAAGGCTTAATCTGCTAAGGCAGAAGATCCTGTTTTCAGCAGCTCTGAATGCTGCTGATACATGGTCTGATAGTTGTAGGGTTTTGTTAACTCTGAGACCACTGATCTTTTCCTCAGGGTGATGTTGCCTTCATTTTAGAAGAAGCTGGACTTCATTTTTCCACTCATTTTTAATAACCACCACCCTTTACACACATAAAGCACCAGTGTAAGTGTTAGACACTTACAAATTGCAGCCTGGAATTTGAGAAGTGAAAAGACTGATAAGCAGTTGATTCAGTCCTGTGATTAGTAACTAATGACTTAGTTTGATCCTGGTTTTATAATACATCATTGCCAGAATCCTGGTGTTATTAAGTCACTGTTTCACCTTATATGTGCCCTCTGTTCCCTCACAGACTCCAAAAGTTACATAACCCGTGGATGCACTAGTTGTGGAGGTGTTTCTTCCTCCTCCACCAAATAGATTTTTGAAAAGCTTTAAGAAAAAAAGATGCAGAAAGATTGCTTCTGACAGAACTAGACAAATCAATTAATTGATCTCTGGCAGTCAGAGATAATTTTATTTCCTACTCTATTAAGGAAAATCAGAATCAGTTAGCTAATTTCACTAGAGAAATATCTGTCACCAGTTATTAAGCAGCACATGATGGAAAGAATTAAGGACAGAAAACTTTAAAATGTTTTTTTTCTTCCAGAAATTGCATTACTTATTACTCAACCTTTAAAACTCTGGCATCAAACAGCATTGCAAGTCCTTTGGTTTGACCAAAGAAAAGGTTTTTTCTGCCCCTGTAGCAGCACCTACAGCATTTAACCTTTGAAGTCTATAAATACTGACACTGTTATGTTTGTGCTTCAGAAGAAGATAAATTTAGCACTAATTGACCAAAGTAAACTACCTGCAGCACAATTTACTGATGACTGTTCCTGCTATATATGCCAGAAACATAACAAATATTTACAAAAACCCACCCTCATTACTTGTGTATCAGAGTCTCTTTTCAATATTCCCCATGCACACAGGTTAAGAAACATGATTCAAATGTCACAAGGTGTAATTCAGACAGGTTCCATTTCTCTGGGGAGGAAGAGGTGGCAAGTGGCTGTGTGTGCATTACAGAATTCAAAACAGCTTCCAGTGCACTCAAAAATAGAACAGGACCATTACTGAAGGTCTTACATTTTAAAGCACTTTGACTCTGTGGCTTAGGGCCAGCAGATCATGTCCTTAATCAAGTCTGATTATTAACCATCACTTAACGGCTGAGGCTGATTCTCCCAGGATTCTCTTTCTGAGCCTTGTTGATTTATTCATTCCTTCATTTGCATGGAGTGCTCTTCTCCAACGGGCTCACTCTTGGTGCAGCCACAGTCTCCCTAGAGGTACTGTCTCTAGAAGGACAGTTAACCAAGACTAAGTGTTCTGGAAAATACTGCCCTTGTTTCTGCAGTTACACAGTTCCAGCCCGGGAATTTCAGCCTTATGTCAGTCAGGCACAAAGCAGCAGGACTGATGTGTATTTGTAGAGGGACACAATCAGGGTTTTGATTATATTTTTTTATTTTGCTTTTTATATCAAGTTATTAAGATGTAAAGTAGGTGACATGAATTATTATTAATACCCTTCACTGTTAATAACCACAGAATGTTTGGTTCCCACAGGAATTAAGATTCATGTAAGGTCCACTGCTAGCCTGATGTGCAGCCTTTCATAAATCACCTTTCTGGCCTTCAGCAGGATAGAATGGTATTGACTCTATTTACAAGGCACTCAAAGAAGGAAAACACTAGTTAAATAGAAAATTCCCATCATTATGACTTCTACCACACTCTCATCTGGGAAGACCATATGTCAATCCAAGATATCCCAGGTGTCTATAGTGAATATCAACAATGGCAATG
>VYZX01029341.1:345036-389130 GCA_013401335.1 Brachypteracias leptosomus | reverse complement strand
GAACATCGAATCTGAATCTACCCACCTCTAGTTTTGATGCATTCCCCTCAGTCCTACCACTACCCGACAGCCTAAAATTTCCTATCATGGTGGCTCTTTGGACAGGCAGTAACTATTAAACTGGAATGTGGTAACAGAGGAACAGGTGCCGTTTTAGAGCAGCATGATTTAAATATAGGCAATAAAATATGTAGAGACATAATCAGAATGTTGACTTGTTTTAAGTGTTTGGGGCCATGTTGATATAAATAACTGCACCAGGTTTTGCTGTAGAGCAAAGAGCTAAATTAAGTGGTTGACAAACAGAGGAAGAGGCTGACTTGTCATGGCATTGCTTGATCTGTGATGAATAAAGGAAGGGCCAAGTGAGCCACTGCTAGACATAGAGCCAACACAACAGGGCCTGAGCTACAGCTGCTGAATGAAACAAGGTTAGCAGAGTTTATCAAAACAAGAGGAAAAACATTTCTGTCTCAAATTCAGGCCAGCATCTTGGTAAGCTTCACCAGCAGGGTGGCTTTGTACAGCTAGAACATTTGCCTCAGAGGAGGGCTGGAATTTTGCGTAGAGGCCTTTGCTCTTATTCCATCCTCAGAGCAGCTGTCCCTCAAGCTTTGCCTGACAAACTTGTCATGCTGCAAGCATGTTGCTCCACCATGGAGCTACTGACCCTTCTCAAATGTGAAAGGGCTCGCAGGATGGATGTTCAGCTCTTGAGGTTCAGTTGGACAGGGAGCTGGATTTCCCTTTGGAGAGCTGGAGGCACTGGTAACCCATTACAAGTCACAAATTACTGATTCTCCCAACATCTCAGTGTTGGCTTTGATGTTGCTCTTAACACACTTGAGTTGCAAAGCAAACAGTGCCTGAAGAGGAAGGAGATAAGGGAACAAGATAAAGATATCCAGCTCAGGGATAGTTCTCTCTTTGCTTGTGTCCAAATAATTCAGGCCAAGCAATCTTGGGCAACACAGACAGAGAGCTTTCTAGAAAGGCAAGCAGAGTACCTGTACCCTGAAGTTATAGAGACCACTATTTAGAGATAGCCTTCAGTTTGTAAGGTCTAAGCATATAGTAGTAGGAGATGCTTCTTGCCAGAATCAGACAGAACTGTGTTGCTAACAGGTCTGCACCCAGGAGGGAATCGCCTCCTGAGGCATGGACAACAAAGATACTTTCCCATTTCAAATGGTGTTTTTGAGGCCATGCTGCTTTCAAACAGAGCTTAACTGTACTCATGGCTGGCTCCTTCTGGAGACCAGAGCTGCCATTGTAGGCTCAGACCAAGACCTGAAATCCTATAAGCAGTGTCCTTCTTCATGGTCTTCAGTGGAGTTAATAATGAAGCAATGGAAGGAATTCTATTTTGGATCCAAATGGTCATTGGGACCTTTTGTTGGAATTGATCATCTGTATAACTAATGGGAATGTTGTTATGTATAAACTTCCTCCTTCTGTCAATAACTAGGTGTCTTATAAGCAAAGCATTGAAGGTTTCTTCAGTATTTTCTTGACCTAGGTAAGTGTCTAAGCTCTCTCCTAACTCCTCTGTCACAGACAAGACTACACAAAGGGCAATCCTGTCAGATGCCAATAGCAAAACTGGAACCAGCAGAGTTTTAACCTCATGATCACTCCAAAAGCTGGGGTGGAAAGGAATGACATCAAAAGCTTTGTAATCTGTTCACTGCAATATCAACATCACTGCAAAATATAAAAATTATGGGGAGCAGTTCCAGCAACAGTCATTGGAGAAAGAAGACAACACAGAAACACACACAGCAAAACCATACTTGGTTGCTCTTCACTCAATCTCCCATCTCTAGCGAGCCACAGAAGAAAGTCAGTGCTAGGAGAAATTTCATATGGTCCTTCATGTGAGAAACCCCATCAGGTACAGAAATCTGGAGCCTTTCTGAGGACAAGGCTGTACAGACATCACATCTTCCAAAAACTGCAGTGAAGTTCTCCCTTTCTCATGTCTTTAGAGCATTAGATAAACATCTAATAAAAATACACTGTGTGAAGATGCTACTTGCTATCCATTGGTCCAGCTGGATATTTTCATGAAGTTTCAGAAAAAAAACCCAACAGATAGAAAGGTGTAACTCTGCTCAAAAAAGAGAAATCAAATTTTTTCCTGCTAGACCTTTTCATATTGTGTGGGATAATCTCAGCAAATTGAAGCAACGCACCCAACCCTGTGTACTCCCCATGACCAACCTGCAGGCAGCAAAGGTGTAATTTTGATTATTTTGCTCCCGTTTCACTAACACAATGCAATTCCAGGAACAAGAATATCCTAATGAAAATAGATATCACGACCGATACCTTGTACAGTGCTGCAATTGCACAATCACACACCAAGCTGCTGAGCTAAAAAACAAACCAAAACAACTTCAGATACTCCAGGTAAAGAACTCAGTAAAACACCTACTCAAGCAGGGAGGTTATCTACGAGCAGAGGAAATTTCATTGCCCAAGCAGAAACTGGGGCAGCATTTTGGATTAAACACTTCTCATTCAAAGCAGGAATCTTTAGCAAACAAGGATGAGACACAGCACAATTTTTTAGTTTTATGCCATCCTGAAAGACAATACTATTCAGATTTCCACCAGCACACTGGAACTTATCAGATCATTTGCTTCTTACTAGTTTGCAATAAAGTGTCATCTCAAAAATTATTGATAATATTTCCTAAGAAACTAACTTATCTCTAGAGAACCAGCCTCCAAATCCTGATCCTGCTCAATTTTTTAGCAACTTGTATTTACATACCTCATAGGGAAACATTCAAGACCTGTTAAGAATGAAGACTCAGTTTAGGAGGAACATTAACAGCTTCTAGAGCAAGATGTAACATGACTGTTAGTCATGGATCAGGCATCTATATTAAAACAAGCAGAGGGCTTTTCCTCAGTCTCCAAACAAGAAAGTGAGGTGCATGTGAAACTGAAGTCAAGAGAATGTAGTTAACCATACAGCTATGAGCAAAAATAGGAACATCAACATCTAAATAAAAGTCCCTGTCATGTGAATATCCCTGTTCAGAGCAGGCATATCTAGAACAAGTGTCTGCTCTGTCCCTGCAGGTTTTTCAAAGCCTAATTCTTGGTAACAGATTAATCCTTCCTGCTGTCCCACAATCAAATGCTTAACCCTCAATTGGTTTTGATTTTTGTATTAGAAATGCAATCAATATGTAGAACACCAGGAGAGCTTACAGTGCACTCAGTGCTGCATGCAGCTTCATGAAAGATGAACAAAACCCAGCAAATTTCCAGGGTTTCTTACAACCTCACTTTACCTCTGTTATAGAGGGTCCAGCCAATTCAAATAGTCTGAATTACTTTTGTCAGAGGCATTATTTTATTTCCAGAACTTACAATAGAAGTGATGATGGGCTTGCAGGGCTGAAACTGGCTTCATGTCACTCTCAATTTTCAACACTGGCTTGTTGTGCAAACAAACATTTCAGATTTGATCTGAAAATCAACAAGATGCAATGAACAGAAGGCCTCCATGGTCTTTGTACTGTCTTTTTAGAAGGAATGGCATTATTGCCTCTCATTTTGACCCCTGCGAATGTTGATATCTACGAGAGGCTTTGGGAAAAGGGTCATTTTGGACATCTTGCAGACTGAAATGTGCAGCCAGTATGTCAAAATGCTGCTATTTTCATCCACGACACAAGATATGAAATTAGTAAAGCTCTATTTTCAATAGCAATTAGACACCTAGGGAGAAATTCCAGTGCCTAAACATAGAGATCTAGTGCCATTTTATACCCCCTATGGTATAAAATAAGACAGTTACTCACAACTGGCAGTTTACCCACGATGTAGGGGAGTCCTTTTTCCTTTTGAAGCAGCAGTTAAATGCCAGATGAGGCATCCTAAAGCTTCTCAAATGGCATCACACACTTATGGTTAGGCAACTGAATCTTTCCTCTAAAGTCTATAAACAAATAAAGCCTAGAAAGTCATTGAACCTAGCCTGAAACAGTCACCTAGCTCAACTAATTCAGCCTTTAGTGACTGCATCTCTTTTGGCTGTAATGGAAGCTTAAACACTTGCATCTCTATATACAATGTGTTCATTAACAAGCAAATGTAGTTATCTCAATGTGGGAATTCATCTCATTCTCAAACTGAAATTCATCTCACCTATTTTAGGTATATATGTTGTCTATCTCTACATATGGGCTGTTTGTCTAGCAAAGAGAAAAAAAAGTAGGCAAAAAAAGTAGGCAAAAGATTCCTCTGACCCATTTTACACTGAAATGAGTCACACCCTTTCTCTCCACAGGGGAATCTCCGTGCTTATCTCTGATGTAGACTTCTTAAAGATGGATGAGAAATCCCACTTCTGCTAAAGGGAATATTGATTGAGAACTGGATACCTGCCTCTCAGAAATACCACTAGACATCCACACGTCTTTAGACACATAAGGTGCATCTGAAACCCTACTTTTTAAATTGCTAGATTTCACTGCTCTCCAAAACACAGCTCAAAACAACCTCCTCAAAGGAAACAGGATTTTCAATTATATACTTACCAGAGAAAAAACTATTGCTAGACATCTAGATGCAACTTTGACCTACAGACTGTAGACTTCAAACAGAAAAATGAATCACAAGATTTAAAAATGGATCCAAAACTTTGACGTAGGGACTTCATGTATGAACATCAGACTAATCACTCTCAGTATTTTAGATGGAATTTTCTTTGTCTATTTTCTTTATATTTTTCTGATTTCTTATGACTCCATGGAAAGGAAAAGTAATATTAAATAATAACAAAAAAGATCCTAGATGCCACAGAAATTACACTATGAAGCCAAGTAAGTCCTGTCCACTCACAGGTCAAAGTTGCATTGCCCTTCACCTAACTCCCAATATAGGGATTTAATTTTCTGGCTAATAAATTTTCCACTGCCATATTGTCTGTTTCAAACCAATTTCCAGTTTGGATGCTATAAAATAGCTGCTTTCTCCAGCTCATACAAAGAAATGAAATAGATGTATGCTGGCGAGCACTTTGGTTCTCCTCTGGGTTAAAGAAATATGAGTTATTGTTAGAACAAAGCAGCAAAGCAGTGAGCCACTTCTTCCCCAGGAGTGATGGCCTGTCATTCTGGGCAAGAAAATGTAAAGGCTTCTTTTCTCCAACTCATGTTATCATCATCAACATCAGTTTTATGTGTCTCACAAGATTCCTTTCTTTAAAAAAAGCTCAAAATCTGAAAAAAAAAAAAAANAAAAAAAAAAAAAAAAAGTGTGATATGAAGGGACCAAGTCTCAACAAGTCTTTGGAGTTTTAATCACAATCTTGAACTTGTTGTATTGAATAAACGTTCATCTTGTATTTCTGATTTCATCCTCCTATTAGCAGCCAGACATCCATGAAATGTAATTCTCAGACAGTGCAGAAAATTAGGAAAACAGACAGAAACACCTGACTGTGGCAGGTACATGATTTCATCAGGCCATAAAGAGCAAGTTGTGAAATGTTTTGTTCTTCCTCATTTGCATAAATATCAGTATGAAGCAGATGAAGACAGGTGACCCAAGCTATTTACAACCTCTGTCATAAGGAAGATGCAGTTGTGTTTCCATAATGTCCTGAGAGCAGAGACAGAAGATGGCAGAGCATCTCCTGGGTGGGCATTTCAGGCTTTATAGCAGCTGAGCACACACAGGCTGCTAGGAAATAAAACCAAATGTGGGCCAGGATATACAATGCACGTGGTAGAACCTCACCCTGATCCTGCAAAGGAGAGTCAGTGTTGGCTGAGCCAGAGTGCTCTTTGCAGGACCCAGCCCTCACAGGATGAAGATGTTTCAGGCTGCTTCAGCACTTTTTCCTTTGTGTTTATATGCAGAAAGATGCCATCTGTGTGTCTTCTGACATAAAATCTTGGCAGCAAAGACATCACACACTGAGTAATAGCCCAGTGATTCCTGGAATATACTGATTGCAGTAAGAGTAACGATGTTGGGTAAAATTTGGGTCATGCTGGCATCAACAGAATAGCTTTCTGCTCTGTCTGAGAGAGTTACACACCTATTTGGGGCTATCAGAAAACTGAGGAAATAGAAACCATTATATCCATCTTCTCACTCCAAAGTTGCACCTGAGGTCACTGTTAAGACTTCATCAACAGCAACACTATGTGCACTAGAGAGTGCAAACCCCTATTATTTTAGTGATCTAGATTCTCACACAAATTTGATGTTGAGCATCTGAAACATCAAGTGAACTTTGATACCAAACATGTAAAATTCAAAAGCAGCCTCAGTATTGTAGAAGTAAATTGTTTGCAGGCTAAATAACACACAGAACATTGTACACCCTTCTGGCACAGTGTCGACTTTGACATTTACTCCTCTTTCCTTTAGATAAAACACCTCGTGTGGGAATTGCTTTTTCTTTGTTTTTCAGGATAGTGACAGAAGCTTGTTTCTTCTTGCATGATCAAAATAAGGATAGACAAAGTCATAAAATGGGATTCCACTGAAAGCAACTCATTGCACATAATCTTATTTCATGCACATGCTCAGTCAGAAAAAAAGTGTCTGTGTCTGTAAAAGTACCAAATAACTTAAATTCTGCATCTCATTTATGAAACATTCCAAATTTGGCCAGCAATAGAACTTTCCCCATAAAAGGTCCTGCTCCCATCCAAAGCAGTAAAATGGCTATTTTCAAAATCTTTGCATATGACTAGATGTCACTGCTAAGATCAGGAGACACAAATGACTCTGAAAATTACAAAAAGTGTTCTCACGAATCTGTCAAGCTGAACAGGTTTGTGGGCTGACACTGTACAAAGAACATTAATTATCAAACAGGATGAAATCTGAACAACATGATATCTGGAACATTCCTCATCATAGTCAGGTGCTCAGCCAGTGGGTATCAGTACAGTTTGACAGAGATCAAGGGGGTTTTTGCCTACTTATGCCATGGGAGGATATTTCCCACTATATGTTTAAAATATCTTGTCCTTTTCTCTTCTTGTATAGTAAGTCATTAATTCTGCAGCCAAGGCTTCTGAAAAACATGATTTCTGTGTCAGAGGGATAAAAATATCCCTGACACAATGCTGGATTTCATCTAGAAAAACATCAGAAGATTCACAGTTTGAGCTGGAATTTATTATTGATCCTTTCAGCTCAATGCAATTTTGAAATTATGCCCTGAAACAAGCAATACATTTTCCTTAGGCAAACCCTTACAACAGCCTTAAGAAAAACATCAAAACAGTTCTAAAATTAACTGCTGGTTTTTAAAGTATTTTTTGGATCCATCATTAGATATGTAGATAAAAAAGGGCAGGAATCTGTTTGGATAAGAACTTGTGAAATTTGTGTTTTCTTTCTTTTGCTTTGTATTTCTCTGACACAATTGCAATTTGTGTCGTGAGAGCACCAGAGATGGGAGACCCATTTTAATAAGCCTTATAGAGACATGGTGACAATATGTAATTAACCCTTGGAACTTGACAAAACAATGCTTTCAATCTGAAGCAACCCCTTTTGAAGAAAAATCAACATAATTCAACTTCTCTTCTATCCAGCTTGCTATGCCCCTAGAGAATGTGCTGCAGAAAAACTAAACTCCAATTTGTTTTTTATGGGTTTTTTAGACGTAACAAGGTGCACAAATTTCTCAAATATTTAAAATTCAGAAGCACAAAATAGCTTGGGCTATATCCCTACTGTAGCAAGATTAAGGTCAGGGAACCAGTCTTAGAATCATAGAATGTTTCAGGCTGGAAGGGACCTCAAGAGGTCATCTTGTCCAACCTCCCTACATAAGTAGGGTTGCCTTCTTCCACCCCATCCAATGCCTTATCTGATTTGTTTCCAGCAGAGCTCTCTTGGTAGCTGCAATTATGTATAAAGCCCAACTGAGATTATTTTGACTAAACTGAGCAGCTTTGTTCCCATTTCCCAGCTGAATGGACCAGGCAACTGCAAAACATGTATCTTTTTGATGAGGTCCCTTGAGCAGCCCCTTCCAGAAAGCATCTTCTGGACATTCTTAAAGCATATGGTAAAGAGCAAACTGCCCCAAATACAGTGTCCAGGATTGCTTTCCCCCCAAACCCAAAATGCTACTGCAAAGATTGTAAAGGAAGAGGGTTGGGAGACTGAAGGAAGCACCCTAAAATCAAAATGGAGATACATAGCTTAAATGAGTCAACAGTCATAGAATGTATTGGGTTGGAAGGGACCTCCAAAGGTCATCTAGTCCAACCCCCCTATGATAAGCAGGGACATCTCTAACTAGGTCAGGTTGCTCAGAGGCCCGTCGAGCCTGATCTTGAACTTCTCCAGGGATGGGGCCTCCACCACCTCCCTGGGCAAAAAATGTCTCCACCTTATTCCCTGCCTGGCAACTGTGAGGCAAACCTGAGATCCATCCCACCCTTACTGTCTTTGGCTGGTGGGGCAAAACCTTCCCATAGAGGGACAGAGGAGACATGAGTGTGACAGTGTCCTTAACCTTCAGAGATCTAACTATAATTATTCATCTGTCAGGGACCTCATCATCTGGAGCTCCATCACTTTAAAAGCCAAAAGAAATCCTTACTGGTGTCCTTTATTTTCAAGCTTTCTAAAATTTGAGTATTTTAAAACTGGAGAGAGTAGGACTTTCCTGGGGAGTATCATTTTTGGCAGCAGGAACAGTTAGCAAGTTGCAGCTGGAACTTTCAGTCTTTGAACACCTCATTTACGACCAGAGGCTTATTTCTCCAGAATAAGCCTTTTAGTGATGTTACAGCTGTTAAGGTTGTAATTCTACAGAACCAGCACATCACAGGCTCCCTCTGAAATCACCAGCTATTTTGGAGGTATAAAAGAACGCATTGGATTTCAGCGGGAATTCAGTGGAATTCAGCTTGTGCTTTTTAACAGGCAGGTTTTCAAAGAGGCTCCTTTTACAAGGCTAGTTTGTGAACTGCTGGCTAAGCAGCCAGGTGCTGGAGCTGATTCCACATATAGCAGGTCTTAAAAATTACAACAGCGCTGTATAAAAATAAGATGGGGAAAGTATAAACTCTGAAGAGGAGAAAAAACTGTTTCCACGCTTCATAAAATTCTGCGGCTTGACTAAAAGCGTTCTGGGATATGTCAGGAGCAACTGACCTTGTGTGGCCTCTTCTGAGAAAACTTAGGAACACTTATGCATAAAGACTCTAGTATAAAACACTGTATTTCATTACTATTCGTAATCATAGGGAAATATATCAGTGGCAAATCTTCGTGGTTCTACAAAACCCATCATATCAGAACTTCAGCAGTTCTTCATCTCCACATTCCCCTGGGAAACAAACTTACATTATCATCCTTATTCTATAACTAAGTGCAGGCAGTGAAATGTTTGCTAAGAGCAGATCAGGAGAAAAATGCTGAACAGAGAATGCCATAAGCAGATTCATAAACAATCTAAAGGTCCCTCTAGGCCTGCAATATATTTTTAGGGGCCAAGAGAGTCAGTGAAATCAAGGACCCATCCTCCTTGCAGACCCTTCCAGCCTTCTGCAGTAGCTACCTGGCTCCCAGGCAGTTCATCCCCAAGCTGAATACACCAGAGTCTATTTCATAGAGTCATAGAATGGTTTGGGTTGGGAGGGACCTCAAAGGTATTTGCCTCTTTCCTTATAGAAACTATTCCGTGTTTGTGATGAATGTGCCCCTCTATGCTTTCAGAAACAAACATAGTAATATAAACTATTTAAAGAGACAGAAATATAAACGATTTAAAGCAGGCACTCACTGTTACACAATGGCATAACAAATTTCTGAGCTTGTTCTCTACTGATTCCCTATTTCCTACCTCTGATCTGCCTTTTTGTTTGCTCAGGGGTGAGCTGCTTGTGAGAATTTTTCAGACTTACCAATATCTCTCTGTGCTCTAGGCAACTACTTTAGAGTCTTAGTTTCATTTAACTATTGAAGGATTTGAGGATTTTCTTCCTTGAGTATTTTACTCAACAACTAAGACAGAAATTCTGCTTCTACAGAAAAGTTCATCTGGGCTTGACTTGACTTTCACTGAAATCAAGGACAGGTTGAACTTTAAACACAGCTTGTATTTTGATGTCAAACCAGGTGTCAGCAGACGGGAAAATCCTTCTCTTTTATACCACAAGGAAGATGACAGAGAAGCCAATATACATCTAGGAAGTTCATATCAGGCAGAGGATAACACTACAGTGATAACAATAACAAAGTATAATCATCTTTTTGAATCTAAAGGTAAGTACCATCTAAGAGCCATTTAGTGGATTATCCTAAAATCCTCAATATCAGTATGTAGGTCAGTTAATCCAGGGTTGGGCAAAGTCTCCAGGCAAAAAAAAAAGAGAAAGAACAACAATCAAAAGTAAGGGGGGGAAGGGGGGGAAGAGAATAACAGAGAACTATAGAGGCACAGCTGTGAGTACCTAAGCACACATAGGGACATTCATCTCTTCTCTGCTCACAGAGCAAAACGACTTCACCTCTCACCTTATTTGAACCAACAAAAGCAAATCTGATCTGAGGAGCATTCTGCAGTGCGGGTATAAAAATGATAATTGAAAGTTTATTACTTAACGCTTGGCAAAGCTATTTCCCATGGCAATTTGATAAATACCTTGACTTTTCTGCCCGACATAACCTCAGACGTTTATTGCCTCATTTGCTATAACAAACGTTCACTTATCTTCCAGCTACCCAGCCTATATTTAACAGACTGTACAGCAGGAATGTTGCCATGGTAGAAAAAAGCCAAGAGATGAGACTGGATGTTCAGGTGATGGGAGAGACAACAGCTTTCCAGAGAACTGCACCCATCTCACACAGGAAAAGCTGCTTAATTTAAGCAGAAATCCTGCTTCAACTGGCCTGGAGGAGCAGAGGGCCCTTTCTCCTCAGGGAGTCTCTCCTCCCTTTTTCACAGCTACAGGGAGAGCAGAGACATTTCCACAAAATACCACAGGGCAACCATGAGAAATCATCATGGGTCATCACTTGGACTGTTGAAGTATTTATTGCTTTATTTACTGCAAGCCAGTTCTTGCTTAGGCAAAGTGTCTTAGACAGCAGGGCTTTGCAATCAAAGAACTGAAGGGTGAAATCCAGTATCAGACTGGATGCTAAGCCTCCACTGCAGTGGAATTTCAATGGCCAAAAGGATAAGCAGAACTCTTGTAGCAACTCAGTACGTGTCCAACTTTTGGTTAATGCACCCTGACACTGGTGCCAGATTGAGCTCTCTCTGCTGTGATGCACTAATAGCTTGGAGGGACAGGGCTACGGGGAGCACTGCCATTGTGGAGCAGGACTGGGTTCTCCTTCTCATCCCTGTGGGCACCAGGGCAAGTGTGTTCTTAGCCAGCAAAGCAAAATATGTATTACAACCTGAGGGCATTTTGGAGAAGAGATGGAAAGATACCCTGATACTCACTTAAGAACAATGGGGAAAATATTGTCATCAGAGGGCAGATCAACCTTCAGCACCATTGGGTACCTCACTCATCACAACTCACTCTGCTCACCAAGTTATTTGTTATCACCAGGCACATGTGTCACAGAATCACAGAATCACAGAATGTCAGGGATTGGAAGGGACCTTGAAAGATCATCTAGTCCAATCCCCCTGCTGGAGCAGGATCACCTAAACCAAGTTGCACAGGAACACATCTAGGCAGGCTTTAAACATCTCCAGAGAAGGAGACTCCACAACCTCCCTGGACAGCCTGTTCCAGTGTCTGTCACCCTCACCATGAAGAAGCTTCTTCTCATATTTAGGTGGAACCTCCTATGTTCCAGCTTACACCCGTTGCCCCTTGTCCTATCACTGGATGTCACTGAGAAGAGCCTGGCTCCATCCTTCTGACACTCTCCCTTTACATATTTATAAACATTAATAAGGTCACCCCGCAGTCTCCTCTTCTCCAAGCTAAAGAGACCCAGCTCCCTCAGCCTTTCCTCATAAAGGAGGATGTGCCATCTGCATGGCACAGCACAACCTGCCCTCCTCACGGAGTGTCTGTGCATGCAGGTGGTGATTATGAGGCAAACCTGTCCCAAGTTATCTCCCAGTGACACTAAGTGACACTGTGGCACCCATCAGGGCAGCACCCACAGCTACTGCATCCTCCACATCTGGAGAGGTTTTATCTTTTATATAAAAAAGTGAAATTGAAAAAAATTCCCAAGCCAATAAAAAACCCCCCTGAAGTTTCCAACAGAAAGCAGATAATACTCATGAGGGGGGGAGAACAATACGTGAAAGATGATTGCAGTGTGAAATGTCAGCCCTGTTGTTTTCAGCCTCTCCTTTGGTGCTCGGGTACTTCCAGCAGCTGAGGAAAGATCAAAGGACCCAAACAGACCAATGGATTATGATGTCCTATGGAGCCAGTATTAGAAGTTTATTCTTTGGTCTGCATTTCTCTGATATTATTCTAATTAGCTGTATTATGATAGTGGTGCCTAGAGGCTCAATTATTTCATTTCACCAGGGATGGCTGCTCTATTAATTTTTAAACAGCACACTTTAAATATTTACTGAAGTTGTTAAGAACCTGTGATGAGATGCCAAGACCCTCCTTACCAATAGGAAGGATTCAACTGGTTTAGCAAAGTTCTGGTTGCTTTATCATTCAGCCAAACTCTGAAACTTAGAGGGAAATATTAACCTGTCTTGCTTTGTAATAATTCTCCAACCTGTAAGAATTTGTGATGTATTTTTTTCTACATTTAACCTGGAGACATTTTCTGCAAAAGACTTAATTTTTTCCTTCATAATTCCACACCCTGGATTAAGAGAAGCAAAAGGACAGAAAAAGAGGAAATGATGAAAATGTGGTTTCCAAATATTTGTCTCTTTTCTTGAAATCCCAGATCTCAAATGCACCTGGGTACAGACACGTTCATCGTCTGTTACATAAAGGCAAAACAAGAAAAAAAAAAGTTTTCAAAGTTTTAAAGGAAAAATATGAAAACCACAGAATTACTTCATCCTGACATTCAAAACCAAGTTGAGAAATAACGGACATATTTATATACTTACATGTATATACTTCAGTTAAACATTTGAAGAGGTGCCAGAGAGGCTGTGGGATCTCCATCCGTGGAGATACTCAAAATTCACCTGGACAAGGCCCAGAGCAGCCTAACCTACATTTGAAGGTGGCTCTGCTTTAAGCAGGGGTTTTGTCTAGGTGGCTTATACAAGTCATCTTAAATAAGGCTATGATTCTGTGCATATAAATCATAGAATTGCTCAGGCTGGAAAAGACCTTCAAGATCATCAAGTCCAACCCTCAACCTAACCTTACTACCCTAAGTCTAAAATTATTTTGGAGGACCTTCAGTGAAATTACAAAGTATGGAGTAAATCTCCAGGAAGGAGACCCATTTGGTGAACCCTTCTTGAAGGCACAAATTTCTGTGTATATTTAGAGGTCCAAGTAGAGAAAGCAACAGAGGCAAGCACATGGCAGAATGGGGACCCTGAGCCCCTGACCACATTCTACATCGGCTAGATCCAAACAAAGCAATATTAGGTCGTTCTTCAGAGATAAAGGTTCAGTTTTGAATCAGAACCAATGCTAAATTTTGAAGTTTCCTATGGCAGACTTTCAGCACAACACTCTTGGGAGAGGTCATCATCTTCTTTGAGAAGTAGAGAATATTTGTGTTGTTTTGGAGTTTTTTTAAAACATGATTTTTTTTAAAACATGATTTTGGCATTGCTGATGTGTTCCAGTACGTTTCAGTTCTGTTGTTTACTTTTCCCCCTCAAAACAAAATTTTATCACAATCAGCACCTTCTTGTGAAATTACCTTTTTTGATAAAAGCAGCATTTTTTGATAGGAAAATATTTCATCATAATTTTTTCCTCCGTCTCAATCTGTGATATTTGTTCAGAACATTTGTGGTGGGTTGACCTTGCAAGGATGCCAGGTTCCCACCAAAGCCACTCTATCACTCCCCTTCCTCAGCTGGAGGTGGGGAGAGGAGAAAATGAGATGGAAGGCTTGTGGGTCAAGATAAGGACAAGGAGATATCCCTCATCAATTACCATCATGGGCAAAACAAACTTGGCTTGGGGAAATTAACTTCATTTATTATCAATCAATTCAGAGTAAGATAATGAGAAAATAAAAACTAAATCTTAAAAAACTTCCCCTCACCCCTTCCTTCTTCCCAGGCTTAACTTTACTCCCAATTTTCTCTACCTCCTCCCCGACAGTGACACAGGGGGAGGGGGAATGAGGATTCATCACATGTTGTCTCTGCTGCTCCTTTCTCCCCAGGGGGAAGACTCCTCACACTCTTGCCCTGCTCCAGCATGGCATGCTGTCTCCCACAAACATCTCCAACATGAGTCCTTCCCATGGGCTACAGTTTTTCACAAGCTGCTCCAGCATAGGTCCCTTCCATGGGATGCAGTCCTTCAGGAGCAGACCGCTCCAGCATGGGTCTCCCACGGGGTCACAAGTCCTGTCAGCAAACCCACTCCAGCGTGGGCTTCTCTTTCTCCACGGATCCACAGGTCCTGCCAGGAGCCTGCTCCAGCATGGGCTTTCCACAGGTTGCAGAGGAATCTCTCCTCTGATGCCTGGAGCACCTCCTCCTCTTCCTTCTTCACTGACCTTGGTGGCTGCAGAGCTGTTTCCTTCACATATTCTCATTCCTCTCTTCAGCTACAGACGCACAGGTTTTTATTTCCTCCTCCTTAAATATGTTATCACAGAGGTGCTACTACTGCCACTGATGGGCTTGGCCTTGGCCAGCAGCAGGTCCATCTTGAAGCTGGCTGGCATTGGCTCTATCAGACATGGTGAAAGGTTCTAGCAGTTTCTCTCAGAAGCCACCCATCCAGCCCCACCATTACCAAAACCTTGACATGCAAACACGACACAAAATTGTGTTCCCTGCACAGCAACTGTGATATCACTGTGCCATGGGCAAAAATAAAATAAAAAAATAAAAAAAATAAATATGCTCATCTAGCCTGAAGCAGGGAGATGGAAGGAAGTCAATAGAGCTATGCTCAATTACACATGTGAAGTGCCAAGCCTGCAAAATAATGTACAAGATTTGTAGCAACACCTCAAAACCTGCAGCTTTTCTTTCTTAAAGAATTCCCATCTTGTCCATTTGCAGGAAAGACTTCTCATCTTACTCTGCAGAGTCACACCTCTCTGAGTCATCTCCCTCTCTGCTTACCTAAGTATTTCTGCTCATAAGCTATTTTCACATCAACATCATCTAGTTAATTTATTGGGCTTTCTTGGCTCACAGATGAGGAATTCCTAATACCTGGGTCTGGTAGGTCTGAGCATTCAACAAATGAAGTGATTCTTCATGGTGCTAACCTCTGTGTTCTCCTGATTGATATGGGCAAGCCAAGTGCCTGCACCTGCTGCTGGGAGTTATGGGGCTGGTACAATTTTAGCCTGACAAAGGTGTCACTCAGAGCACCCAGGATTTGCACAAAAGGCAGGTTAAATCCTTGACATCAAAGTTCTGTCCTCTTTTTCTTCAACAAGGAACTTCTCTTTTCACTGAGAAATCTGCACAAACAACCAATGATCACCTTATACACAAAACAGAGTTGATTACATCAGCCAAATTATTTAGCTTAGCTGACAATGGGCATAAGTTGCAGCAAGGATCAGAGGTCCACTCTGCAGATGGTTGCACGCTGGGAACTTGCCCAGAAAGGTGATGGAATCTCCATCCCTGGAGGTATTTAAAATCAACAGGACATGACCCTGTGCAATCTGGTATGCCTTCAGAGGCCCCACTGCTTTGGGCAGAGGTTGGACCAGATCATCTCTAGAGTTCCCTTCCAATCCAAATTAGTCTCTAATTATATGATCAAGTTTTGCAGTCCTTTGTAGCCATGCCATGCTGACAGACCGCTTAATCTAATCACAATGCCTGTTTAAACTGACTGTAAATCTACTGCACAAGGATGATCCTCTCCCAAGAGGCAGAGCTAAATCAGAGCATTTAAGACTACACATCTGTGGTGTTAGAACAGGAAGGATAAAAGGGGAAAGGGTACCATGAAATGCCATATTTGCTGGCATATGTAGAGAAATGTCATTAACTGTAGAGAAAGTCATCAACAGAGCTATTGTGGCTTTTTCCTCAGGAGCAAGAATATTTCAGAGCAAAAATTCAATGTATAACTCAGCAGTCATAACTGTAAGAAAAAATCTTCAAGTGTTACGTAAAGGCTATCAGGTCCTCCTCCTTCAGGTCCTTTCCTTGTACACCAGGACTTTGCAATGTCGAGATTACAACCTGAGAACAATCAAACAAGACAGGCTGTAGGTCCTGTCTCACAAGGGAAGTAGGTGGAAGCTCTGCAGCTCTCTGAGCTTTCATAGCAGGCCCCTGGCAAACACCTACACAGAGTTGCTCATGACTCTGAGACTCACAGCTTGTACCGACCCACCCAAATCTCTCCATGCTTCTCAGTCCTGCAGGTCTGGGTGCAGAAGGATAAATGCAGTGAACATGTGGAGAGCAGAAGGAAGAGAGGAGGGGAACACAGGATGGAGGTGAGCAGTGTAGGCTGGTGGTACAACCAGCAGAGGGGTCTTTGGCCTGGGAGGTCCAGGGACCAAGATATAAAAGAGATGGATTGGAGGATGCTCAAGCCAAGCTACCCTTCTGATTCCTTGCTCATGTCAACCACACTACAAAGCTAAGTGTAAGAGCTGGAGTGGAAGAAATGAGACTGAAAGACCTGATGACATTAGTATGAAACTAATGAGAGAAAACAACTGTCAGTGTCACAAACTTAAATGCACCTCTGTGCTCATACACCACAGCAATATATGGAGCAATTAATAGCCAGACAGGGTCATCCCTACCTGAAAAGCTTCTCCATAGTATTAAATCACTTCCTGCATTACAGTTGGAGCCAAATTTAAAGTATATTAAGAGGTGGAACCTGAAAATACTGACATTAGCTCTGAAATTGAAACAAAGAGTAAATGTGTCAATTGTAAATTTACTGTTTTCTCCACTGCTAACATCCATAGGCTGGATTTTACAACTGAAAGATCAGCACCTTTTTCCTGGGTTGTCTCTAATGTTTGTGTTGTGAAAGAGATAAACCAGGAGAAAGATTTTAAAGAGGGATGAATGAAAAGACTGGAAGAGGATGTCTAAATATAAATCATATATCAATATTATTAAAATACTAAGTGAAACTTTTTTCTCTTCTTTAGGGCAGTTTTATTAAAGCAAAAGCCTCATTTCAGTAAAAAGAAAAAAAAAAAAAAGAAAAAAGAGAAAGAAGAAAATTAAATTAGCATCTCTGCTCATCCCAGTGGCTAAGTCATGGGTGGCAGAGTGCTGACCTTTATATCCATCATCTTCCCAAAACAGAATGGGGAGCCTGGTACTCATGATCTTCACAGTCCTGGATCAGGGAAATTCTAGAATAGTTTGTCCCGGCTTTTGCCCATTGGGTATGTTAAAATGTGCACAAATAATTGATTAGTAAGAGAAAATCTGCCTTCAGGTGGGGGCTAAGGGATTTGGAGAGGGTGCAAGAGACACTGGCTCCAACTGCACTGTCATTAGTGTTTAGGGTTTTTAATGCAAAATATGACAATTTAAATAAATCAAGACTCTCTCAAAACCTGAAAACCCTCTACAGCACTGGCAAACCTCTCTCTTGGAAAATGGGAGATTAATTTCTGCTTCAGGTAGTCTTCTCTAGTGATCAAACCACCCAAATAGAGGATTTGAAATTCCTAAAACCTCATGAATGGCACTTGAGCTTTGATGTTACTTAACTCTAGATGCAGGGGAGGCGCGGGGGCCGCAGCTGCAGCAGCTCTGCAGGCAAGCAGGAGTTTTTCTGAGTCTCTTTACTCACCTCTCCTTTAAAGAGCTTTGAACACCTGCAGCTCACATTAGCTCCAATTTTCAGGAGCCCAGCTAGTCTGGAAATCAGCCCGTGTGCCCACACCACAAAGCGCACTAAAATGAAGCACAGTGGTACTTTAACATCAACAAGTCACAAATAATAGTCTAAGTAACTAATAATTACTGCAAGCCACCTGTATGCAGCCCACCTGACAGCCTCCTGGTACGGAAGCACACGCGTGCCAAGCAAGCAATTGCCTAACCTTTTCAACACCTCATTTACTCAATACACGAGCTGTGCATCTGCTTTTTCAAATAGCTGTCAGACAAATTATATTGTGGTACATCCTTTTTTTTTTTTTGAAGCAACACACCAATTCAGAACTCGCTCCCATCCCTCTGTACAATTTTTGTGCTGGGAAGAGACTGAAATACCCATATAGCTGTTTTAGGAGCTATTTGCTGTTCTAAGAGGACATCAACACAACTGTTAGCCAGCAGCAGCCACGGTAGAGATTAACATTTCAATGAATTTTTGTCTAGCTTCGTAGTCTAAATCAAGGGAACAATAGTGATTTTCTTTCATTGTAAACATCTCCCATTAGTAATTCAAAGTCATTTAGTCAGTTGAACTAGCATTTGTTCTAAACACATCCACCAATGAGCTGTTTTTAATGCAGTCAATATATCACCATTAGTCTCATTTAGGAACTAAAATATGATTTTCAAAGTGGAACACAACCACTTACGCTCATTATAACAGGCACATAACTGTTACCTGCCTACCAAATCTGTGATTACATAAACTCTCACATGCACGAGGCTGGTCTGTGTGCAGAGGAACACTCTGGTGCATCAATTTCCATTCCAACCAACGTGTACCTGCACAGGACAAATTTTCAAACTTTCATCATGTAAAATCTCTTGCTGTGTGTACCCCCAGCTGCCAAGGTTGCTCAGCAATGCAGTTTGAAACCACGTTAAGAACAACACTGCAACTTCAGGTTTGTGCAGTAAAGCATTTATTCATTTACCTGAGTTGAAAGCATCTGCAGCATGCTCAGGAGGCAACAACCTTCCCCAGGATTTCTAAGCATTCCAGTGCTCTCCTATCAACACTAACTACTGGACAGTAAAGTGTTAAGAGCTGTAGACTGCAGAGCAAAGTGTTGAACTTGCCTTTCATTGCATAAAGCAAACATCATATGGCTCCCCAATATGTGAAAGCTTCTCTTTAATGTAGTCATGATCTATGCTATAAAAAGTCTCTGCTTAGTAAATTCCTTACATTACACCCTAGTTGGACAACACTTATTTTAAAATGGGGATTCTATTTATTTTTATTTTTTTTGTAGAAAAGGGACAAAGAGAAATTTCTTTCTTAAAAGGGGAGAAGGATAAAGGAAAAACTGAAAATGTACAAGGTGTCATCTGACATGTGGATGATTTCCCCCATATGTGAACTTGGATCTCTAATCTGTACCCAGCTATTCAATAATATTACCACTGAGCTCAAAAGGGAGCAATGCAAGACAGAGTAAGATATGAAGCTGGGAATGGACAAAGTCTCAAAAAAATTACAAGAAAATAACTACAGAAAGGATTATAGGAGCAACTTTTTGCTTCCTTTTTCTAAAATACTGGGTCTGCTCTTACTGTTGTTTCTTTATTGTTTAATTGCCATCCGAAGATGTAATAACCAGGCATTTGGTTGAATGGGAAGTGAAAAAAAAAAAAAGCCTCTAAAAAAGGAAATAAAATATTTCCATGGTCAACACCAAGCCTGGGAAAAATGTTAATTTTGGAGGTATTTCAATAAAAGCTTTCCAATTTTTAAGTCCCATTTTTTCCTATTGCTGCATGAAAGACTGAAATAAGCAATCACTGCACTGAACAGAAACTATATCATACTAAAATGATACATTAAAAAAATACATGACATGATCAAACTTTAAGAAATTGATATCTCATCCCTTCCTGATTTTCAGCTCAGAGCACTTTTATACCTTTTTTAGCACTATGGTAGCAATATTCTCAGGAAGATGTATGACTTCAGAGGGCAAGGACAGTGCCAGGACAAGAGAGAGAGCAGATTGCACTTGCAGCCTAGATAAACTGTTGTCACACAATAAAGATTCCACACCAAAACTGAAGACTTCAGAGGGACTGTCTCAAGTCCTTTCAATGTTTCCCTTACATATGATTTTTTAAAAAACAGAAAAATTGCTAGTCACCCACTTCAAAATCCCAAGACCAACCAGCCAGGACAGCAGACTACAGAAAATGTGCATATTGCTCCAGCCTGAGCTGCAGGAACATACAAAAGGTATCATCCTCCTTCAACTCTGGAACACAAGAAAATGGACCTTAGGAGCTGTATTTTGCTGGCCTACATACATATGGCATGACCTGAGTGAATGGGATTCTTCACAGGATGAGAAACCTGTTGCTGTTTTCCTCTTTCCCCATGCTAAAATCCTACTACTACCCTGAGTAGATGTTGCCTCCTGGTTTAATGAGTCAGAAAAGTCAGAAAGCTCAAAAAAATCCCCCAAAACACGAAACAAAACCTGAATTCTTCCTTTCCAGTGCATCACTTTGGGTGCAAGAAATCAATATTTGGCCATTGACAGCATCTGAGCTAGCAACCTCAAACTCAGTAATCCACTATTGATTCTTCATTCAGGACTTTAGTAAAGAAAGCTCAGGTTTAGCCCAGACATTAGGTACTATTTCAACCTGGTGTACAAATATTGTGACATACAACTAGGCATTTAACCAGCAAAGATGAGAGTGGAAATACCAGGGAGCTGCCTTGCATTTGAGGTATCCAATGTAATTCAGTTTTACATAAATTCATAATTAAATTCTTAATCTCACTATACTCAACAGCTGAAAGCAATGAAGCAACTTCTGTCCTTGCTTCCCAGGGATTTTCACACTAAATTGTAAAAAGTTCTTATATTTCAAAAAATAAAATTCCAGCTGAGTGGAGTGAGTGGATTATTACACTTTAGTGCAGCAAGAAGTGCACCCAGGAGGTATCTACATGCTGTACTTCGTGGTCTGGTTTCATTCCTCTCTGCCTGTCAACAGCCCAGAATGTTTTGTCACTACAAAAAGGTGGTTTCAATAAGAAATAGTATCTTTACTGTTTTAATAAGAAACAATTTTTGATGAGGAACAATTTCAATAAGAAACAGTATTTCCTCTTTCCATCCTCAGGAGGGAGAGGGAATAGCTAGGTATTTAAAGACTGCAAGTAAGATAGAAAGATGCACTACCATTGAAGGATTTCCTTAGTCAACAAACCACAGACACTGGAAGACAAGAAACCCCTTGACTGAGGCTGATGCTTGTTCAAAATATGTTTATTACAAACTGAAATAAGACAAACACCTGCCAACACACATGCATACCCAAAGACACAGGCACAAAATTAGGCACACACTTTGAGTTATATCATATGAACACAGGACAATTCTATCATTTCCATGCTTGTTGTCTGGATGATGATACCTAATGGGAAAATCTAAATGTCCAGAAGACCTCATTCCTCTTGTTTGTGGGCATGGCTAACAACCCCCACATCAGGCCTAATAATAGTAGGGGTTTGTTCCATATCCATGTACATCCTCTGACACAGTGTCTGATAATATCCCAAGGGCTTATTCAAAGCATAGAGAGATGGTGAATGAAGACTTGTACAAACATGCCAAGTGCATGTCAACACTGAAAAGCAGACCCTGAAGAAGTAAAGGGGTTTTTTTTGTCATTTGTGCTGAAAATGCTTCAGATTGCAGGCAGTCACTGTGCTGTTGTCTCATCTCTCGCTTGGCTGAGCTTTAGTACCTGCTCCTGAGGCAGCACCCTTTAAATCATTGGCTCAAAGCCAGAATCAAAAAAGGCACCCTCAAGTTTAATGATCCCAATAGAGGTGAACGACACTGAAACAAGTTACAGAAGCAAAACTAGTGAGGAGTCAAAGTACATCTCTACTAAAGCCTGGGTTTCTGCAGCAAGTCTAGTCACAACTGGATTCATTGTCTTTCTATTACAAGAATTTCTGAAAAATGGCAGAAATCTCACAACAATTGTGATTACTGATCCAGAATCACAGAGGAGTTCTCTGGCTTTGGACTTTTTTTTTTAATTTTTCAGTTTAGTTGCTGTTAATAGGCATTCATGTCACTATCTGAGATAGAGAAAGAACATTAAAAGAAAATATTTCTTACAGATAGAACAGTGAGACTTATATCAGCCCTTTGCTGCTTCTGGAAGGTCACTTTGTGGTTTCCCATTGAAAAATTCCTTTCTTACACACATAAGAGCTTTTATTCCGTAGAGTTCAAACAGCTCAGAAGAGCTGTCTAACAAGCTATGTTTTTCATCATCATTAGATGATCTCCAAGGTGTCGTGTAGCTGTCTGATGTTATTGAAGACTGAAACGTTTCAGCTGTTCTTGGACAGAAGATAAAATATGTATGCATGGGGTTGGTTGCCTGATGTCTCTGAAGATACATGTTTCACTATTCTGTATAATTTGGACTTTCTAAGGTTTATGTACAGAAATATCACATCTTCATATCTCGGTTGAGAAGAAATGAAATTAGTATCTGCCAGTATAGAGGGGATTTTCATATATAGCCAGGGGCACTCTCAGGTGTTGCTAAGATCTCAGAAAGAATGAAATAGTCAAATTTCCAACCAAAGGAAACTTACATAAAGACTTAAAACTCCTATGAAATCTAAAGAATTTTCCTCTGTGAGTTTTGCCTGTTTTCCTCAGTCACTTCAGCCAGTGTAACTGGTCAAGAGACAGAGTCACTATAGGCATCACTTTTATTCACTAAACATTAGTGAATGTTCTAGTCACTAAAGATTTTTGATGAAATTACCAAGTTAGCTCTTGGATCTCTCCATCATTTGTTTCTTGGCTGCATGCACAGCAAACATGACAGCTCTTCAAATCTGTGCTTGCTGTGGCCCCTGTATCCTTCCCAAAACTCCATTTCACACTCTTGCATAGACATTTGTTCAATACAAAATTGCCTGACACCCTGCTCTCACCTCAAGGTGGAAGAATGATTCAATGAACACTGTGCAACCTTGTGACACAAGAAATCTGAATTTCTTTCTGTGTTGTGACACATTTTATAGCTGACTTTAGATGAGTCATTTCATTTCTTTATGTTTCTACTCCCTTTATTGGAAACAAAAAAATAAAAAGCAAACCAAATAAACAAAACCCCAAACCCACAGGATAAATAGCACTCACTTGACTCAAAGGCTGCAATGAAATGCTCAGCCATGAGAGCTTCACATCCCAGGAAACTATGTCAGATAATAGTGTTTTTCTCAAGCTTTTCCAAGCATTTTCTTCTTCCTCCAACACACCAGGCAATTTGTAGTCCAGCAGTTTGCTGATACTGAACTGCTTTCCACAAATGCCCACCAACAATTCCTACTTCATGCCATAAATGTTTTCTTTGGCTCATATTTAACAAGACAGCTTTGGAATTGGCAAGTGGAAACCTGGCTGAAAGACTTGGACAATGGCTACTAACCTGCATTTATCCCTGCTGCAGTCTAGTCATTTTTGCCTAGACCTGAAATCTCTTCTTGAATACTTTTGAAACTTTTTTGCATAGCACGGATTACAGGCAGACAATGGGAATCTTTCAAAATCTTTAATGCTTCAATCAAGTATCCTTCTTTAATCCTTGGTGGAATAGAAACAAAACATTGCACACAGCACGTCTATTTATAGGAGCAATTAGGACCTGGTCAGTTTGTGACTTTAAAGACAGATCTCCATTGGGATCTTCATGCTATTCTCTGCTACGATTGTAGTTTTTAAATAACTTCTGACTGACAGCACAGTCAAACAGCAAGGAATTTAAAAAAATCCAAACCTTTAAATAAAACAGTGGAAGATCATTGTAAAGGTTAAATGTGGTAAATTTTAAGCCAGAATGATCAGTACAGAATGGATTAATTCTGCATTGGTTTGTATCCATACAACCTGACCAACTCTGGTAGGAAGGGACAAAGAGCAGAACTTGATTTTTCAAAAGATAAATGAACTGTGAGTGCCTTATGAAGAAGGCAGCTTCCCCCAGGGTCAGTGTCTCTGCTAACAATACACAATGAGCAATAGTAGTTTCACAAGAAAAGTCACAATCCACATTCTCCTTAAGTGCTTTCAGCTATAAAAATGTATGAACCTCTCAAAAAAAACCCTCTGAACATGTACACACAGAGATGAATCTGCAGTGAGCTTTACACATAACAGAGTAGGATCTATATTGAAAGACAGCTCCTGTCCCAGGAAAGCTATGGGTCTCCAGTGGGGTACATCCAAATCATCTGAGGGCTTCAGGAGCTTGTTTTCTTTATAACATCTGAGTGACGTGTCAAAGGTCCAGAAGGCTTTGGTGGAGAGTCAGAGGAATGTTAGTGGGCTTTGGATCAAATGATGCATTAGAGTTTGCAATGCTGCTGAGAAACAGCAGCACAATGGGACACGGGAAGATGTGGGGCAAAGTAGTCATGACATGACTCTTGGTCACACCATGGTATTAGGATCACGTGGAATACCCACAAAACGGTGTTTGAAGTCCACATGGAAGTCACATGGAATAACACTGAGACAAAGAGAAAGAGCTGACAATCGTGTGCATAGTCCTGTGCAATGACGGGGAATATTTAAAGACCCTTTTCATATGGGATTCAGCTCCATAACCAGACATACAAATTTGGGTGTCTACATGTGCACCTAGGTACCCTCTGCATTGCAGTCAATAGAACTGGTGGAGCCTGGAGAGTTTCCAGTGCACTCTAAAACAGGAGAATCAGAATTGCAGCCAGTCAGTTGAGTAGACTGTTTCTAAGTCTCTCATTATTTCCAAGAAGTTAAATATTTTTGAAAGTCTTTTTAAACCCCTCCGTTTTTCCAGTAACCTATTTGAAACCAGAATAAAGTGTTTCAGCAGTAGTAACTGAACCTTAGTAAAGACTTCATACTTCCTTCCCATTGGTATTGATAGTCCCTCTCACACAATGTCCAACAGAATACAAAGCCACTTATTAAAGCCTGGATGTTTATATTCACCTGTGAAAATATTTGACTTTTAAATTATTATTATTAACTCCTTTCCTGAATGTATTCAAACAGCACATAAAAAAAGTTAGCAGGTAAAGTGCTTTTAAAGTTATATAAATCACAAATCATATTTGTTAACTTAGCTGACCCTAATATGGTAATTAACATAGAATTAATCTCTCTTGAGGAGATATAAAACATATGAAATCAAGACAATCTGGAATCCAGCCCAGGAAAAGGGTTATATAAAGAGGATGTACTGAACCATTTAGTCAACAACTTTGCACTAATCTTTTAAAATAAGGTTCTAAATGCTAAATTTTAAAGTGCTAGAATAAACTAAAAACTTGAGGACTTTATACCTGACCCTACAAAGCAGAATCTTAATTACATCTTCAGAATGAGGTGATTTCATATGCATAAACATTGTTCACAGGTTAACCATTGTTTTCACTAGAGGGTTTTGTCAGCTAGGAAGATTCATTCCTTTAATTAAAAAAAAACAAAACCCCAGACAGATGCTGTCAGTCTTATTGCTATGGCAAGGAGCAAAACTGGCAAGAGCATGTAGTGGCCAAATCATTGACTCAGTCCCTCTAGCAAAAAACACCAGCTAAAAGCTGGAGAAGAGAGACACAATGTTGGAAACCTAATTTTAAAAATAAAAACAACACAAATGTTCCAAGGAAGGGGAATAAATTCATCAATAAATGAGAGCTGTGAACAAAAGATGAAGGACTAAGGAGGGAAAGAGTCCTCCACAGGAGGACCCACAGCATCACACAGAGAACCGGTGATGAAAACAGTGATGAAAACTAAGCAAGGGGAGGCAATTTCCAAACAGGAATGTATTGCTTTGTCCCTAGTGCCTCGGAGGTCAAACAGGCATAAAGGAAGTCTATTTATAGAGATATATGGTTGCATCCTTCACAAGGCAACTGGTGATTTCTAATGCCCTCATTTTATTCACACAAGTCAGCACGGACCCATTAGACAACACAGGAAGAAACCATAAGCAAGCTATCAGACAGAGAAGGTGCATTTTTATGCCGAGTCTAAATATCTTCCCATCATAGCTCACAAAGGCTAAATACACACCCCAGTCCCAAAAAAGTCTAAGCAAATTTATCAAAGGAAGCCCTAAAGATGCCTAAATAGGATAAATACATTTAAATGGGCACATCTGCATTTTAAACCTTGCAGACTTTGCGAGGGGGGCACAGAAATTGGAGCTTTATTAGGCACTGAACAATTCCCATGTCATTTAGATCTTCTTTGCCCTCAGCAAGCAGCTCTTTCCCTTGCCTGTTTGTACAGCCTTGGCACTAGGGGTCCATCACTCCCAGCATTTAGCTCTCGAGGCTCTGACAGCAGAACATATTTAGTCTTATAAATAGAAAAACATTTGCGTCAGCCACTACACTATGTTAATTCCCTAAATTGCCATATTTTCATTACTCGTTATAAAACATCCCTTTTTTCCCCCTCATCAGGGAATGATCTCTTGTGTAAAGGAGATAAATGTGGTTAACAGTCTAATTAATCCTCACGTTAGATCATATTTTCTTAGAAGGAAATACTTAAATTTGTAGAAGGCAAAGAAGGAATATCAATTAAATGGAAGCTCCCCTTTCCCAAAAAGACAGTTCAGATTTTCTGGCTGCTGATAGTCCTTCTAATTACAGTACTTCAGGCATTATTCCTTTCTTCCATAGCATTTCCACTCCCGTTTTGCAGGAGGAATTGCACAGATTATAGTCCTCTGCCTGCTAAGCCACACTCCCCTCACAGTGGATTTCCATATGAACAGATGAAGCTTCTTTGCTCCTATGACTGGACAAACTTCCCTCAGCTCTTCCTGTTCTCCCCAGGTCATCTACCTGAAATTATACTGCAGCACTGAATAAACTTTATAGAACAAGTATTCATAATGGGTGGTCTCAGTGTCCCCACTTAGTAAAAATTTCCTCGATTTTTTTACCTTATGTGACCTTGTTCTATAACCAGTATGGTTATTCTCATTTACTGGAGGACCAGATAATCAGATAACTATCAGGATATTTCTCAGGGCAATGAAGTAGCAATTAATTTGTTAATAATTGTGCAGTGCTTTGAAGAGGTAAATAGCTGTAAGTGCTGGGTACTATAATTAAGAAATTGCTAGATGCAGATAAACTGAAAAACAAAATTTCATATCTGAAATTGCTACAGAGCTATTCACCTTCCATCTGTGGATACTGTTCTTGCAGCAATATTGATTGCAGAGCAGTAAGCTTGAGAAAGCTTAATTCTGAAAAGTCAGCAGGTGAAATACTGGTCTTGTTCAATCCAATAAACAACTTGCCCTGGCTTTGGAGGACCCCTATCTTGAGAAGCTTTCATGGTGATATTTTTCTAGTTTAGACACCAGCAGGTCATTCTAGGTAAGCAGATGTATTTCTCAAGAAGCCACCTTATCTGCACACAGTGATTGACTGGAATCATTAGCTGTGTCTCAGGTGTTTTAGCATTATTGCAGGGAGAAGACAGGTATGAAGAAAAAGCTTCTCTGCTTCCATGCCTGGAGATCAGTTTCAATACCTTAAAATACCTGGAACTAGTGGAAACTCTTTAAATTTTCATTGTGCTTATAGGTGGCAGTGAACATACTCTTATTGCAAATCAGAATTAATTTTTCCTTCAAAGCAGGCCCTGAACTCTTTACTTTGTCTCATATTCACCAACATCATTAGAGTCACTTGGATAACTAATTGGCCATAAAGTTCTGCTACCTCGTTCCACATCCATCAACAGAGGAGAGTGACCTGCAGCAAGGAGGGATTTGGACAGGGATCAGCCTGGCTCACCACAGACTCATTAACGATTTGCATCACAGATGGAGGAGTAACAGCATTACTGCAGCTCAGACACTGTAAAAAAGGTACAAGGGAATTATTATCTACTGTGGTCTACTAGGTTGAGAAATGCCACAGAAATTCATCTATTCTTTCCATCAAACCAGAGAGCTCAACTAAAATGTTGTCTCTAGACAAAAAAAGTCAAGTGAAATTATCCTTCCATTAATAAAAAAATACTGAATTAAAGGCAATATGACTTGCCTTGTATGTTTTGTTCCAGTACAATGTGCAAAAGCTGGTCTCACTGGTTGTGTATGGGGGATTTGTACAGTGAGCTCATTTGCAGGTGCTTTTCCAGGTAAAACTACTGAGGTCAACCTAGATGCACAGTAGCACAAGTCCACTTGCAGTCTGACCTGATTTTGGAGGCACAACACCCAGGGTAGAGAGTGCAGGTTAATAGTCCAAACTCACGCCTAAACCCAAGCAAATCTTCAGGGGATTAGACTTCTCTACTCACAATATGCTCCGAATCACTCTGCTTTGTTTAGTGACATTTCTTCATGTTGCCTGTCAAATACCGAGTTGGCACCACTGGATTGATGGCTCACAAAACACGTTTCCTCACATTTTGAGTAAAATAAAACAAATCTAAGCAACAACTCTCAAAAATATGCACAGATCTACTAGTTTATTTGATTTTGTGGCAGTCATAAAGATCTGCAGCCTTTCCCCAATCCCCAAAATAAATCATTGAGCTGAAAAACAGCATTTGAAGTACCGTGGGTAACCAGCCACTTCTGGTGATAAAAGCACGTGGAGCGTAGCTACAGAACTTGGGTACATGGAAACTCAAGACTTTCCAAGGCTCATTACAACAGTAGGGAGCTTGCTGCAGTAAGAAGCAACTTCTAGCTTGCATGCAGCTAGGTAGGGAAAAATAGAACTGAGTTGCTTAGCACAGGATTTCTTTGTATTGGGAGAAAGCCACTAATATCTAGGAAAACGAAATGAAACAAAGTAATCTTTTGCATAAAGAGATTCAGCCACACGAGACAGAAGAAGCACTGAAATACAAAGGAAAATTTGCCATTCCTCATTTTTTGGCCAGCTATTGTGATAAAATGGACTAGACTCAACAGAGTCAGATGAGGCAGCATCCCAAGAAAACACAGCTCAAATGTACACCACAGCAGGTTTGGAGACACAGGCTACAAAGGTCCTGACTCTGCAGGAGAACAGCAGGATGAGGAAGCCATTTCTTACATTGGAGATGCCCAAATAAAACAGAAGGAACTGAATTATGGAGGTTCTCCATAGCTTTATGAAAACACCTGAAGTATAGAAACCAATCACCTTTTGTTTTTTAATCAGTCCCATACTACTGAAGGTATCCCATGTTCCTTTTTCAGTTTTGCACTGGAAGTTTCTTGCCTCAGTGCACTACAAAGACAGTAGACTTTTTTAAAGCTACATATGTTCATGTTCATGTTGTTATTCCAAGACAGAATTATCATCACCAACTTTACTTGGTAAAGGTTGTTAGCGTTTCTGTGTCTTAACCAGTCTAATTAAGGCTGTTTTTGCCTTAATGGAAAGATCACAGTAAAAAAAAATAAATGCTTAGCACCTACGCCTCACCTCCCTAATTTTTGTATAGTTTTGAGAAACACATGATGCTGTGTAGCAGTTAAGGTATGTGGACAACTTTGGGGGGTTGCAGATGTAATATTGTCTGAAGCACAATCAAAAACGATAAACTATCTACCTTGAAACCTGCATGTTGCTACCACAATAAATAAATTAAGAAATTAAATTGAACATGGGTTTAAGGTGGCTCTTCACCAGAGAGTCACTGCTGCAAATACAATATGGTATTGTGTCCAAAGGCCTGTAGTGATACGACAAGGGGTAATGGTTCAAACTGGAAGAGGGTAGATTTAGATTGGAAATTCGAAGGAAATTCTTTACTCTGAGGGTGGTGAGACACTGGCACAGGTTGCCCAGGGGGGTTGTGGATGCTTCATCCCTGGATGTGTTCAAGGCCAGGTTGGATGGGGCTTTGAGCAACCTGGTCTAGTGGGAGGGGTCCCTGCCATGGCAAGGGGGTTGGAACTAGATGATCTTTGAGGTCCCTTCCAACCCAAGCCATTCTATGATTCTGTGATCTTTCTTCCTTTGAAACCCTTACCACATCTCTAGACATTCAAAGACAAACTGGCAGATCTAAGAATAAACGGATCTAAGACAGTGAATAACTGATTATTCCTCTTCTCCATTCAACACCAATCATAGTAATGAGAACTTCGTTGAAAAATAAACAAGCTGCATAATTAGTCTGCTATCTGGAGTCTCTTATATTCCTCATTTCAGGGAACATCAGTCACTAGCATCCCACATTACTTTCATTCCACTCAGACACAGCGTCCTGCTCAGTGCTATCGCAGAGCATTAATTCTGTTAGAAGTGCCAAATCACAGAAGCAGAGTGAAACAGAATATTGTTTACAACAGTGTAAGGAAACTCATAATGTTTTATATTTCCTGCCTAAATTATATATATGTTTCCACGTCACATTTGAGCCTTGGCAGGCTCAGAATTATGCTTAGCAGATCAGTTGAGAGATCAGTTCACACTCTCATGAGATGCTCATATAACTCCAAGTCAACCAGCCAGGTGCTGGAAGATAGCTTCCAGATCACAGTTGCACAAGTCAAGGAACCCAGCACACTCCTTTATAAAATCTGGCATAGCAGAGAGGAAAGGAAAGATGTAATCTCGAACCTTAGGGGAATGCACACCATTCAGCCATCACCGTCTCCTGGCTGCCTTGCTAACTGATGACAAGAGCTACAGATGGAAAAGGTGGGAGGGAGTTAAATGGAAAGCTGTCCAGCTCTTACACTTTCGAGACTGTCAACAGCTCTTCTCTGTTACTCTTTGTGAAGTTTTTTTCTATTTCCCTAGGAAGAATTGTTCATAACTTTAATTACTCTGTTTCTAAGGAACAACACTGAAACAGAAAACAAAGACACTGGAGTGCTCTGCTCCTGAATTCAGTAAAGACCATGTTATTGACTCTCACCAGCTTCACAGGAACCCTCAGAGAACAATTACAAGAGGTCAGCACAATTTAGGGGCAGCTTCTTTCAGAGCTTTGCTGTCCCAAGCTCAATTATGAGCCAGAGGGGCTCATCTTTTTACAAGATCCATATGGTTCCAAACTGATGCCTGTTTCTCTGAGCTCCTCCAGTGATGTTTTGTCCAAGGCTGAAACTCAACAATTCCCTCAGCTGAGCCTGTACAACTGGCAGAATCTCATTAGAGCTAGATTTTAAATATGACATTGTTTTTCTTCTTTACCCTTTCCCCTCCTATCTTCAAAAGCCAGCTATGTGCAAACTGAACTGAAAAGAGAATAATAAGATTTGACAGAGACTTGAAGCCTAAGATAATATCTCACCAAGGCGCTAAGTCTCCCGAGCCTTTTGTAATAAATAAATGGCATACTGTAAAACACAAATGAGCATCACTGTGGCTGTGATTTCATTGTCCCAATGGGGAACCTGTGCCTGGCACGAGGCCAGCTACGTAATTCAATACTCAGAGAGATGGCACAAATGGACCTCGGGAGGAGGATCGATTTTAATGTAATCCCATCTACTAATCAAAAGAGACTGAGGGATTAACATTCACTAGGAAATGTCTGCTCAAAGTTGTCATATCTTATTGATAAAGATAGCTTTGTTTTAATTAAGATACAAAATGCCAATTCCAGGTCTAATTTTAGCTGCAAATAATTGGTTATTGATGATGTGTCTGTCTGAATTGTTTTAACCTGCTCTAGAACGTTCAGTTTTTAACTAGATTGGGCAGCATGGATTGGTTTTTCATACTGCAAGGAGACCACATTCTCATACTGTCTTCATCCTCCAGGTATGAGTTGTCCATAGTTTCTTATTTTCCCAATATGAAATGCATATTTGGAGTATTGTGTCCAGTTCTGGGCTCCTCAGTTCAAGAGAGACAGGGAGCTACCAGAGAGAGTCCAACAGAGGGCTATGAAGATGATTCGGGGACTGGAACATCTCTCTTACAAGGAAAGGCTGGAAGACCTGGGTCTGTTCAGCCTGGAGAAGAAAAGACTGAGAAGGGATCTTATCAATGCTTATAAATAACTAAAGGGCAGATGTCAAGAGAATGGGGCCAGACTCTTTTCAGTGGTGCCCAGTGATAGGACAAGGGGCAAAGACACAAACTGGAATGCAGGAAGTTACACCTAAATATAGGAAAAAGTTTCTTTACTGTGAGGGTGATGGAGCCCTGGAACAGGCTGCCCAGAGAGGTCCTGAAGTCTTCTGCTCTGGAGACTTTCAAAACCCACCTGGATGCGTTCCTGTGCAACCTGCTCTAGGTGACCCTGCTTTGGCAGGGAGGTTGGACTAGCTAATCTCCAGAGGTCCCCTCTAGCCCTTACCATTCTGTGATTCTGTGAGTCTTCCAAGATAAGCAGAATTTACTTGCTTAAGACCACATTCAATGACAAAACATAAGACATCTTCTGAGACCTGTGCCTCACCCTCTCCCTCACTCTTGAATTTTGAAGTGTAAACACTAATCTTGGCTGTGCTTATCTTTCAAAAATACAAATCACACAACCAGCCATTTTCAGTGGATGATGGCAAACTGGTACATGCTTTTATGACCCATAAGAATCTCCATCTATCCGTGGGCAATACTTGCAGATGGTCCTTCCTTCTGAGTCTCAGAAAATGACTACAGGCCTAGGCTTAGCTTCACAGGGCTGACAAACCTCTTCTGGTCTAGTGCAGTGACACATGAACAGCAGTTAGGCTGAGCAGATATGTGGCAAGGGAGGGTGTTTCACTGTGGTGGGGTGTGCAAAATAATTTTCTCAGTTCCCCTCATTCTGGGTTTTCCTCGCTCAAAAAAAGCTGCAGAGTTTTGCTACAAAATCAAACACAACACACTAGCCTCTCCAAGGTCTTGGGGACAATTGAGGATCCTCTGACATAATTTCACCAAATCTTGGGCTCAGATTCAGGTTAAGAACTGACTTTTGCACCTGGAGTGTCTGTAACAGGCCGTGGATAGTTTTATCACATTGATCTTAAACAGTGAAACTTGAATGTTTTGCATTCCCATTCTAAATGTTGATGTCCAAGGAGCTACTACAGACAAGTAGTCAGACCAAGGCACAGAGTCTAAATCTTATACCGTGTGTGCTTAAACCCACAGCCTCACAGCCTGACCCATCCTCTGCTGATCAGATGGGTGGCCTTTGAGATGTGATTTAACTTAAAAGCTCAGACTTTACTTCTTTGACAAGCACTTGGTTGCCTCCCTCTCCTCACTGCAGAGCTGTCAGTCCAAATTCACCCCTGCTCATTTCCCAGGCCTGCTGATAGCTCTTTATTCACACCTTGCCAGTACAAAATACAGGCCTGTTCTCCTCCCACCCACTTCTTTGCAATCAGCTGGTGCAACCATGACTCATCCACTGCTAATACAGGCTTCAGAGACCATTCAAGGAGTTCACTGGCTGATCTCACAGTAGCTGTAGCCTCTGTAATTAGTTGTGACCATTTAGAGAGGAACAGTTTTAAAGACCGCCATTTTCTTTCTCTTCTTTCCTTGAGTTAGAAGAGGATGGAGTCCTTCCAGAAGAGAGATGGCAGCAGAGGTAAGAACCTGCCTGGTTCTACCTGGTTCTCTCCCCAGTACAAGTGGTCTGTATGGTTAGAATTCTATAGGAGAAGAGAGAGAGATGGGAAAGAAAGCCCCCTTCCTATGGAAAGATGCTGAGATTTTAGAGAAACAGAGATTGGTTATAGGCTGGAAGGAAAGGGAATGAAGATATGGAGATGGAAGCCACATGGATGATGCAGCTTCTTTTACCAGAAAATACAGCAATCTCAAGCTCCCCCCTGAAATGAAGGGGCTATAGATATCAGTAAAAATATTATATTTATTTCTGCATCACTTCAGTTGCTTTCAGGGACCTGTTCAATACTCAGAGCTGAAGCTCCCAGGATGCAGAACTCACATTCTGACTCCAGAGACAGCCACCAAGCCAAAGGAGGAAAGGAGTTTAGCGTTTCTTATGAGACAAAGCACAAGGATAGACCCACCTCAAGATCATCCTTCCCAAACTGGACAAAAGGGAGAAGAAATAGAGCAGCAGCATGGTGGTTTGCTGGGCTTAACACTGGGATGAAACAGAAATGTAGCAGGTTCCCATGCAGGGACAACAGAGATGAGGAGAGAGGAGCCAAGGGCAAGTTAGCAGGAGGCAATGGTCAGCACGTGTCCATGACACTGGAGATGAGCAGGCAAATCCTATTACATGCTGAAGCTCCACTGAAGTCAGGACCTGTTCCACTCAGGGAATTATGCCTGGACAGATCAGCATGAAGCAGTAATGGCACAACACAAGTGCAGGGAAGTGGCTATGGGACAATTTCCCTTGTTTCTGGGGCAATCTGTGGTTTGGGAACATAGAGATAAGAACAGGCCCAAGTATTATAAGAAGTTCATTATTCTGAGAGCTATTTTACATAGCTCTCCATCCTCCTTCCATGTAACCTAGAGGAGGTCATAGAAGATGCTGGCAAAGAGGAAAAAGATGGGACAAGCTGTCAAGAGGTGTTTCTAAGCTGGAAGAGAAAACAAAGAAGCAATGTCTACTGGAGCTTTGTTACCTCTACCCTTCCTGTTTTAAACATGCCAGCAGGAACACTACATTTTTTAACAACTGCCTTTTACAGCCACTGCAACACGATAACAGCAAATAGTAAATCCTACTATGGCACAATTGAGATTTTTCTTGAGAAAGACACTGAGTGTTTTAATCTACTGTGGTAAAGCAGATGAGTCTTCTTTGAGTCCTGAAGAAGAGATTGCTAATAATCAATTTATTATAGGACAACTTCACCATGCAGATGGAAGGGAAAAAACAGTTTTCAGTTTTGTTTTCTGCTATCACAAGCATCTTATTTCTCTGTGTGCTGAGCCCCAGTACTCTGCAGTGCCTTTATATGTCCTCCCTTAACTGTTTTTATTTTTTACACATTGAATAAACTGAATTTTCATTTTTACAAAAAAAAAAGAAGAAAAGTGCTGAGAAAGTTAATAAACAGGTTTGAGGGGTTTTTTCTTAAATAAGTCTTGCATAACACGTTATGCAGCACCAAAATCAGGTTTTCTGAATGCTTTTAGCAAGGAAAGCACTGTGACATTTAAAAAGCACAGCAAAATACAGATAGCATTCCTGTACTAAAGTCTAGTGTTACATGCATTATGATCTAACAATTTCAGCACTGAAAAAAAGAAATAAAATACAGATATCCCTAAGTAAGGATAGGGGTTTACGACCCAAGAAATATATGTCAGAGTTCACCTTTTGACTTCAGAATACTGAAGTCAAATATGACACGCAGATATGCAATAGCAAGACCAATGACAGAGGTTTCAGTGAAAAGTGAAAGTAATCCTGAATTGACAAACTAGATCAATGGTATCTATCAGACAAACTGGCAAGACACAGACAGGATGGGTGGTCTCCAAGATGGGAAGGAAATGGGCTAACAGGCCACACTCAGAGGGTGGTGATCAATGGTCTTTACTCAGGTTCACAGCCTGTCACAAGTGAGGTCTCCCAGGAATCCACACTGGGCCTCATGCTGTTCAACATCTCCATAAATGACCTGGATGATTGGATTGACAGCACCCTCACCGAGTTTGCTAACGACACCAAGCTGGGTGGTGAGGTGGACATGTCAGAAGGGAGAGCCATCCTACAGAGAGACCTGGACAGGCTGGAAGAGTGGGCAAACAACAACTGTGTGCAGTTTAACAAAGACAAGTGCAAAGTCCTGCACCTAGGATGACCTAACCAGAGAGCTCAATACAGGTTAAGACCTTTGTGGCTGAGGAACAGCCTTGCTGAAAGGGACCTGAGGGTCCTAGTGGACAACCACCTGAGCAGGATTCCCTGTTACAAACAGTATTACTAGCAGAGACAGAGATGTGATCATCCCACTACTCAGCATTTGTCCGGCCACATTTGGAGTACTATCTCCAGTTTTGGTCCCCACAATTCAAGAAAGACATGGACAGACTGGAGAGATTCCAAAGGGAGGCCACAAAGATGATCAAAGCAGGGCTGGAGACCCTGCCCTATGAGGAATGACTGAAGAAGATCTCTTCTAACAGAAGGTTTCTTCTGCCTTGAAAAAGAACAGTCAGGGGAGACCTCATCACAGTATTCCAGTACTTAAAGGGCAGCTACAAAGAGGATGGAGGCTCTCTCTTCACAAGGAGTCACATGGAGAAGACAAGGGGCAACAATTACAATTTGCACTGGGAGAGGTTTCTGCACAAGAATGAAATTTTTTATTGTGAAAACAATCACTGGAACAACCTTCCCATGGAGGGAGAGGTAGAATCTCTGAGTGGTAAAGTCCCCATGGAGGTTTACCTGATGTGACTGTGCAGGGTGTTAGATGATCTCATCTCGGCTCCCTTGCCCACAAAAGGTTGGGCCAGATGATCTTTTGAGGTCCTTTCCAATCTGGGCTGTTCTCTGATTCCATGATAATGAAAAGTTATAGAGTGTTTTTCCCCATTGGTCAGGTTTTGTCATAATTTCCCGCAGATATTGCTTGATGCAAAAATGAATCTAATAGAAACCTTTCCAATTTTTCCAGCCTCTGTGTCAGCACCTGGGAGATTTTAAACTCATCCTGCAACTGCAAATATTTTCATTGGCTATAAAAATGAGTAGTACTTTTCCCTCTCTCCCATTTTCTTTCTTTACATTCTTCTAAGCTTTGGTCTCTGTTTTTTTGTTTGTTAGTTTTGGCCTTTGCAAGCTTCACTGTTTGAAAACATTTTTTAATCTACATTCAGGGTACTGCCTTTCACTTTCACAGAATGCCATCTTTCTCTTACAATTTGGAAAATAAAAGAGACAAATGTAAATTGTTTCACCTTTTATTATTCTAGGTAGTCCCCAGTGAGTTCTGCAGAGCACTCTGCACCTAGCCTGGCATATAAGCTACCTTGTTATTACCAAAACCAGGGGTGAAACCCCTGCCCCATCTATGGGGAAGTTTTTCAATTAACTTCACAGGAGCTAAAAATATCAGTACCTGGCCCTTCAGCTAAGAGATTTTCTGTATTCACAGTTGAAATAACATATTCCTTCTACTCTAATCCAAAGCACAGGAACGTCTTCCTATCAATAATAATTCTGGTCACCTGCTTCTGAAACCTCCTACTTAGGATGTGGACTCCACAGGAGCCAATGACCAGATTAAAATGCACCATTTTAGGAGGTGCTGTGCTTCTGGTAGACACTGTAATGATCTGGAGAGCACACCCATGGGACCTATAGAAAGCAATTCTCTGCCTGTGAGTGGGTGGGTATTTGTGTTCAGACTCAAAATGAAAACCCTATATTTCCCACAAAATAGCATTTTTTGACAGAAACAAAAATATTTTGATGGATTTGAAACACTGTTTCAGTGAATCAGCACATTTCATATTGAGGTTTTGGTGTTTTTTAGATCAAACCAGCTTTTTTTCTAAAACAATTGCAATTTGAAATTTAAACAGGCACTTCAAAACAAAACAAACCCTGAACTTTCCAATAGATTATGGAATACTTAATCTCGAGCTTTTTCCCCAAAACAAATTTTTGAAGACCAATGTTTCCCGAAGGCTGATGTTAATTCACGTGGAAACATTTTTTAATTTACAAATATTTCACTGTGGGGAAAAAGAAAGATTAATTCTTATATTCAGAAATAATCCTCATCCCAGTTCTTGTGCTCTAAATATTCTATTTGCTTACAGAGGATTTTATTGCCTGAAATAATGATACATATAGAAAGATTTTCTGGAGGATCTCCCCTCAAGTGGTGAGAAAATTATTTAGAACCCAGCAAGGACAATGAATTATTCAAGTTACTTCTTTCCATTGTACATTCCTTTGTTTTCATCAACAGAAAATTTCCTTTTCCTTCCCACAGCTTTGTTAAGTTTCCACCAGTCTTGCCTAAGCATAACAATTCTGCATTTTCTACCATCGTTAATACTTTGTTGATCATTAAATCAATGATCTGGGAAAAAAGGATGTATTTAACACTATTTGGGGGCTTACAGCAGATTAGTTGAGACTTGACAAAGATTCATAAACAAAATGAGATAAACATTGTTCTTAAAATGAAAAGGAAGTAATTTCCATTCTCTCTTAGCAGTTCCATTGCTCCAGACTGGAAGAGAAAATTTTAAAATTAGTAGTTTAGGTTCCTCAAGAACCCATCCACCTCACCTGCAAATCCTACCAGAGCAACCACAGAAGTCAAGTGAACAGCAGTTGTGCAAGATCATGGACTACATCACACAATGGTGGACAGAGAATGGAACAAGCATTTAAGATGTCTTCTCAACATATTGTCAGCAACGTCTGGGACACAACTTTCGCCAGCAGCCATAGACACTGACATCAGCAGTTGCAGCAGCAAAGCATCTCAGCCTCCATCCTGCAACACCAGCCACAGTCAGTGAAGGCACCAGAGGTTGGACCAGCACAGCACGTGCCCCAGCCAGAGTGCAGTGCTGGGAGGGCCACTGGTGAGAGAAGTGTGGCACTCAGCACCAGAGGAGCTGGAGACAGAGGCACATTGATGTATCTTACATACATCATCCGGGTTGACAAATCTGGACATGAGGTGGGGGAAGACAGGTATGGGGCTGGGGTCTAGTTCACTGTCTGGATTTTTTCGGTTTTTTCTCAATTGTATACACCTCAGACTTTAGATATTCATCTGCCATTATACTGCTGCTCTCCTTGACTTCAAGCAGAGTCAGAAAGACTTGCTGTGAAAGAGCTGGAAAAAATCTACAACCACATTAGAAGTTTAGTGTCCAGAGTGATAAAAGTCCAAGTGGGAGTCCTGAAGAAGGCAGCAGGGGCCAAGCCTCAGCATGGCTCATTGTTGCTCAAATAGCATTTGTAGGAACAGGTCTTAAGGTGCAATTCTTTCCATAAGGTTGTTGATTTGCTTGCTGCCAGACATATTTCATCCCTTTGGAAAGGAACTTCCAAACCCTGTTCTCTCCCCACACAGGAAGAGCTATTAAGGTACAAGTAAGATATTCACAACTAAAAGTGTTGCATGCAAAGAACTGCTGGTGAATAATGGAAATTTCCTTCACTAAAATGTCTTTTTTTTTTCCCCTCTTAATGTGCAGCCATAGCATCTGCAAACACCAGAAACATGCGCATTTCTTTAAGAGAAGCTGCATGTTCCCATAAATGCACCCACACAAAGCACTAAATTACTCCTCCAAACAAAAGGTACTGCATATCTGAACCACTGCAGAGATGTGCTTACGCCATCTCTGAACAAGCTCTCTCAGGGGCAAGAAAAGGATGACTGACTGTTTGGGCTAAAGGACCCCACCAAACAGGGCTGGATCCCAGAGATGGCCTGGTGCATCTTGGCCCCAAGCTAAGGCAGTTATAGTGCCTCTGTTATAGAATTATAGAATGTGTTGGGTTAGAAGGGACCTCCAAAGGTCATCTAGTCCAACACCCCTACAATAAGCAGGGACATCTCTAACTAGAACAGGTTGATCAGGGCCCTATCAAGGCTGACCTTGAATGTCCCCAGGGATGGGGCCTCCACCACCTCTCTGGGCAGCCCATTCCACTGATCTATCACCCTCATATTAAGGAACTTTTTTCTAATATCCAATCTAAATCTATCCTTTCCTAGCTTAAAACCATTGCATCTCCTCCTATCGCTACCAACTCTTGTGAACAGATCTTCCCTCACCTTCTTATAGGTCCCTTTACAGGTATTGGAAATTCTCTATAAGATTCCCCCTGGAGTCTTCTCTTCTCCGGGCTGAACAACCCCAACTCTCTCAGCCTGTCTTCATAGGAGAGGTGCTCCAGCCCTCTGATCACTTTTGTGGCTTTCCTCTGGACACGCTATCCAAGCTGACTCACGGGATTTGAATCTTCAGAGCTCAGAAGCACCTCCCAAACATGCTACATTTTTTCCATTTTTACCACTAAATTCCTTCAGTATACACACTGTGAAGCAATGCTAGAGGCAGCTTCACCATTCTTTCACCAAGTTAGTACAGCAATCAGCCCAGAGTCCAAAGTGGGACATCATACAGAGGAATGTGACCAGAGGAAAGGTGGTCTTGCTAGGTGAAATACCAGAACAGACTGGAAACCTGAATGACAGAGGTAGGAGGCCTGTATATGATCCCTTCTGCAAAAAAAGATCACTATGACACATCTTAGGAAACCTAAAGACAAATGACAAGGGCATCTGAAGATGAGGTATAAGGCTCAGGATGTCCATGCTCTGTTCCATATTATAACAGTAAATAAGATCAGATACACTGGTAAAATGACAGACAACTACAGTGTAAATGGCTGTTCCTCAACTATTTGTCCAAGTTCCTCTTTAAACAATGAAGACAAAATTTGAGCATGATCTTTCTATCCTAAAATAGGCATCTTTAAAACATTGTCTCTGTAGAGCTTTAGGAATATCCATTTTTCTGTCCTGTCCACAAAAAGTAAGCTAGAGGTTACTCTGGATAAAGTTGACTCTACTGCAGATCACTAAAATTAAATTCCCCTCATGACCAGGATCTCATATTAGATGTAAACGCTCATGGGCCTGCATCTTTCCATACATGAACTAACAACAGCATTTCTGCATGGAGCCTTGTATAAAAAGGTGAGGGGGGATGAGCCCATTTCATTGCAGTTTAGAGCTCCCAGCTTGTGTCACTTGTCCCCAAAACCGAGGGAGGCAGGGAGGAGTATGGCATGCATCTTCTCTTTAGTGATCTGGCTGCACAAACTAATGTCTCACAGGATGAGCTGGAGCCAATATCCCTCCAATTTTGTACCCATGCAACCATCAGAGAAACATCCTCATCCAATGCAAGTCTGTACTTCACAGTGGGAATAGATGGGGCTGCATTGCTCCAGAGAGTTTAACACCAAAGGTGGGATGAAGGCTGCTGGTAATGAGACCATCATCCCCATCACAAAGGCACTGTGCCTGAATAACCATGTCCATTTATAACATGTATCAGAATGGTAACTACTCATAACCAAGATTCACTCCACCACTCACACTGTATAACTAGTGGTATATACTGATTTTAGATCGTGTGTCTGCCTTAAGACTAAGAAATACTGTTCTTTTTAGCCAGAATAGGCTACAGGGATTCTGTTGCCAACCATAACATATAAAAGAACCTATAAAATTACAGTCACATATGTCTCACATTTAACTTAATGTTTATCTTGTCAGGAAATCCAGCTAGACCATGCCAACAGTTTGTTTCATTCATGCTGCCTTCAAAATCATCTGTTGCTGAGGGAGGAAAAGGAAGAGGAAAGAAAAGAAAAGAAATTGTGATCCAAATATATATATAAAAAAGAGAACAGAATTCAAGTTAATCTGACAAATTAGGCTCAAAAATGAAAGCAGTGTAAAAAAGACTCCATCAGTAACAGCATTCACCCTTATTCCGCTCCCACAGATTGAAGTCATCAACCCCAATTTCATCTGGAAAATAAACAATGATTCTAAAATCCACACTTTGCATACCTACAGTGGGAAATGGGCTTCTCAACTTCTCATAAGCCTTATTCTAGAGAAAGGTTTTGTGATTTTTGCTGCTGAGGAAGTCACCTTGACATGCTACAGACCTGGTATCAGCCATTCCTGAAGAACACGCTCATGTCAAAAATCAACTGCAATGTAGACAGAAGCAAAAGAGTGGAATGGCAGCCACTTCTTCCAAAATTATCTGAAATATCTGCATTTCCTTCACATTAAGAAAAGCATTTTCTTACACAAAACAGCTTACACAACTAAATAATTCATCATGATTAATTATTTAGAGAGATGTGGTCCCAGTATGTTTACAAGTCCCAAGCTGTTTTACAAAAGAGGAAACATTTATATAATTGGTCCTCAAACTCTGTTTTAAATGTTCTTATGATGAGAGGTTTCTGATTATCAGAGGCACTGGTACTGAAAGCAAAGCTTTTATAAACTGAGCTTTTGGTGGGAAGATGAGATAAGAGGGAAATGACTAAGTAAGGTGATCTTTCCATAGTAATTGGTGATTATTGCTGCTAAACAGATGATTCTTCCAAAAGCCACCCTTTAAGCCTTGAGTTATCTCAGGTATGGCTAAAGGTCTCCAAACGAGACACAATTAAATCACTGACCTGAGGCATTACCTCCCAGAACAGTCATCTGCCATGTGCAGAAGCAGGGCAGGCCAGACCCATTTCACTATAAGCATCAGCACTTTCCCCCAGGCAATGCCTATTCCACATGTCCCCAGAGGAAGCCCGGGAATGCCCTTGACAGCCCAAGGATGCTTTTGTTAAGTTCATCCTCACCTCGGTCATGGTCTGCATGCCGCTCTCCATTCAGTGTCTCGGTCATCTCCCTCTGGATATCTCCATGGTCAGGAGTCCTCATGGAAATGCTCTTTGCACGTGCTGTCAGATCTCCTCTCTCTCTCAAAACAATCTCTCTCTGAAAGCTCCTGCTCTCCTTAGTCCTGACAATTCAAAAGCTTTTGCAGGCCACTCACTTCTCGTTAGAGATGAGTGAAAACCTGGACTGGTCAGCTCCTCATTTCTGGTGCTCCTTTTATCTAGAGTAACCTCAGCCCACAGAAGTCCACACAAGAGGCACCTATCACAAGAGAAATTACCTCTGCATTGCCTGACCTGTCTACAACTGATTCCCCATGACTCCAAAGAGTTTCAGATGAGACACAAAGGAGATTTACTGGTTGTAATACAGCACAGAAGGAAAACAGGCAGAAGAAAAGCTCAGGTGCACTGAGGAAAGGGAAGCACCTGTGCTTGTATGGTGAGCAGACACCTGATTTTGGGAGGGGTAGCAAGTGCTGATGCAACCCCCTGTATTCCTCCTGCCTACAGGTGTGGTGACCAAAGTAGCTACAGCCATATTGTTGCCCACTCATATCCCAGCCACAGTTGTCTCTGTATTCAAACTGGTGAAGGATTCCCACCACAGAGTTTTATTACACATAATGCAGGAATTTTAAATTAGAGCGTTCAGCCCTTGCTTCTTGTCTTCATTCTTTCAGCACTATGTTGTGTTTGTGTCCTTTATCTGAAGACAATGTCTTGTCACTTGTGCCCAACACAACTCCCTCTTTTTGTTAAGCATCTTTCTTCATTTACAGTATATTCCTCATCTTTGACCTACCATTTTACAATGCAGCAGAAACTCCATGTTGCACTGCTGATTCTAGCATTAGATATGTCCTAATTTAATCTAACTAACCTATTTCAGGGTCCCCCCCCACCACTACATCTGGACCACTCTTAACTTATTGTCATGGAGAATTGAAAGTTGGGTTGAGTATGCCTTGGAAGGTTGTGGAGAAAAATGGATAAATCTCTTTGAGCAGGAACAGCCCTTGCACTGTGATAACTCCAAGGCTCGTAATTCAGCAGAGATCTTGACATCTGCTGTTTATCCCCAAGCAGGAGCACAGAGCAGAGGAACAGAGTAGCCATGGTTACATCCCTGTCCCTGCTGCAGGTCACTCCCACCTTGTCAGGTGCCACCATGATCACAGAGTCCCACCCTTGGGCAAACTGCCTTCCCAAGTCATCCTACATAGTCTGTTTCACCCTATAGACTCTGTTTATGGGTCTGGAGAATGATTAACTTGCCAAGGATACTAATTAACTTGCTACAAGGGGTCTTGCACATCTGAGGAAGAGTTTGACGGCCACACACGTGGGTCACCACAGAGAGCTGCTGATCTAGCAGCTGCCAAAACAAAGGAAAGCCATTCCCCCTACTGCCAGCACCAATGTGTGTTCAGCATGTGCTGCTGTAGGCAAGAGGGTTATACTGTTGTGTATTTTTAGTTCAACTAGCAGTGACTGTTTCTGCATTCCAATTTCTGATGCTGAGTTATCCCACCTTCTGTTTCTTGATCAGGGTATTATTATTAGCTGCTCTAAACCGATGAGCTTCTCAGCATGGCAAGTTTAATACAGCACTAATATCACCCACTACCAGTGCAAGCCACCTAAAGAAAACAAGGCCTAATTTACAGCGTTACTAAAAATTATCAAGAGTCTGCTGATCATTCCTCACTATTTCAT
>VYZX01029341.1:317382-345009 GCA_013401335.1 Brachypteracias leptosomus | reverse complement strand
CTTTTTTTTTTTTTCAACAAACTTTCTATCTTCTGCAGACAAAAGAACTGATGTAATCCAAAATCTGTTCTTCCCTTTCCCACCATAAAAGACAGAACATATCTAAGAGCTTTTCACATAACCTTCTGGAATTATTATTCCTCTCCGTTTTGGGCCAAATGTGTTAACTTCTTGAGAAAAAGAGCAGCCTTGCTAAACTAATGTCTCTCTACTTTGTCCCTCTTCTGCCTGTCGGCGCCCCTGACTTTGCTGCTCAGTTCCCCAGACAAAGACAAGGAACGTTCTGGTGGCCGTGACATCCCAGGCTAAAACAGCAGCATGACTTTGATCCCTCTCCAGCAGCCAACAAAAGCTTTTCGACCAAGGGGTTCAGGCTTCCATGCCTTTCTCAAACAACAATCTCTTCACAGCCTTGTGCATTATCTTTCCTCCTGAAAAGACTTTTGTGCATAGGGATGAATCCTGCTGTTTCTGAGGTCAGTGGCAAGCATCGTATAGCCTCCAGTGGTGAAAGGGCTGGGTGGCTGTAGAGCAAAGCACTCTAGAACATAACACAATGCAACTTTATTTTCGCTAACATATACCCTAGCAAAATGCGCCCTCACAGAGCTCAGCTTAAACACAGCTGCAAAGGGAGAGGGAAACGGAGAGAAAACAGTGAGGAGACATAGAGAGAAAACAGTGAGGAGACATGGACAGAAAAGAGAAGTTTTCAGCTAAGATTTTGAGCAAAGACAGGTGGGCAAAGAAAATAAATAGGGCTGTGCTACTGTGTAGTGTAGCATAGATTTGTGTAATGTGGTATACTTTGGAAGCTTCTGCAAGAAGAGCCACTTGCAGCAGCAGATGCTTCTCAGCTCCAATGAAATCCATCTGCCTTGTCCCACAGAGATTCTCATGTCCTAAGACGTGGGATAGTTGGGTCCTGACAGCACAGAAGAGCAGCACAGATGTAAGCCAGCACCTGCTGAACTCAGGTACTCAATCACACAGAAGGTGAGCAGTTGCTACAAGTATTGCCAGCTGCAAGCCTGCATCATAGGCTCAAAACCTCTGGTTGAAAGTCTCAGTCCTTCACGGAAGACAAAATACCAGTGAGAACCCAAATTTTGTTAGGTCACACAAATCCAGAAAAGTGGCATACAAGGGACACAATCTTCCATAATTGTGTGTTGCTCCATGCTTCCCCATCACCTCTAAAACAAATGAGAGACCTCCTTATGAAAACAAAATCATTCCGGCAGTTGTTTCATGCAGACATCCTCAAAGGTGACACTCACAAGCCAAGGGCCTATTTAGCTAGACCATGAGGTTATAAGCAGGTACAAGCACAGCCACCGAGAAGGACAAGAGGCTGTGAGTGGAAAGGAGAAGGAGATAATAGAATAGAGAGAGAAATTTTCATACTGAAATATCCCACTTGAAGAGGACTCAGTGGAGGGAAATACTGGCCCTTTTTCTGTTGTTTACGAAATTGTTTTTAGAAAGTAGGATTGCTTTTCCCACTGCCACGGTGTTTTTGTCAGTGTGAGCTGACAAATTGACAGAGATACAAACAATGTTTCACTCAAGCCACATCCTCCAAGTAATACTCATGTTCTTTTTGGGCCATAAAAAAAGTAATGGAACACTGCTTTCTAGCCTCAGAAATAAATGTAATGCTAGCAGCATGTTAGGAACTAAAACTACACATTAGAGGATGCTGGCAGAGCCAGACTCCCTCCCAGTTGCGCAGATCTGGATACCAACAGGAGAGATTTGTTTGCTCAACTAACTGGACAAAGAACCTGCTGTTCCCCAGGCTGGTAAATGGCTCCTAATAGCACAACTAGTCCCTACCCAGCCAAGTTACATCGAGAACATCTCGCTTGTCACTGGGCTGCATGCTGTGAATCCTTAAAAGCCACACTGTTACCAGGAGGACAGAATTTGAAATTTCTATACGAGACAGACAGACACCAACTTATTGTAGCACCACTGCTATTCATTATCAATACAAGTCTGTGGTGTAATGAGTAGTATCTGCAATTCCACCTGAAAGGATAGGATGCATAAGGTCTGACCTATCCATGATAACACCACATAACTAAGAACAAATATAGATAAATATATCTACTAGACACAGATCAGAAAGCACAAAAGCAAGAATTTATGAAGTACATATACCAGCAAAAGGTCTAACTACCACTTAGACTGTCTTATACCTATGATCCTAAGGATGAGGGAACACAGCACGTATCAAGAACATGCCAGGATATTGCATCTACCTACAGTGCCTCACATGCAGTAAGAGAAGTGAACTTTGCAGATCCCTCTGTGTCCACTGAAGATGAACTTGGATTTCTATGTGGACGTCAGCAAAACTAGAATCACACTTTACATGACACAGCCATAAAAATGGGTTACTTCAGTACTGAAACATAGCCACATCTGAAGGTGTGGGGGCCCCAGATGTGAAGCACCCACACCACAGCACATCTGAAACCGAGGGAGAAGCAGAAATGCCATGAGATTTCTGGCAGATTTGTAGGAGGACCAGAGAGAGCACCCACCCTCCTCCCAAGAATTCTCTTTTGATCTGGGACAATGCATGGATGTCAGCAGCATCTGAGCATAGAAAAGAAAGAATGAAAGAAATTCTGCCTTTTATATTTCGTTCGGATGCTCCATCTGGTGCAGTGAAACAGGGAAGAAGTAAAACTGCTGAATAACAGAGTCCTTAACATTGCAGGCACTAATAATAGGATTAGAGACAGAACAAAATCATATCTTCTTGGATTTGGAAGATTTGGAAGACACCAACTTCTGATTCACTCGCCCAACAAGTTGAGATCAGGCACGTCATGGTGTTGACCTTCTGAAGAAGGACTGCGATCAGCCCAGCAGCCACAACCACTCCGAGCAGTTTCAGCCCATTACCTCCTGGAGCAGTGTTAGCAAAGGTCATGCTACACCACAGGCCCTGGATTCTTTGCAGCATGTCAGGCATTGCCAGCATGCAAGGAAGGGAACTTGGTACAGAGAAAATCAGAAGAAACACCCAAAGTGAGACACCCACACTATTCATGCTCTTAGACACCCTTTCCTCAATGCTGTGAGCACAGACTCCCAGTCTATCTCACTGACTGGGGGGAGAGGTTTTAATCCATGAGCATGGGAGCTGATGGACCTCAGAGGATGCTGAGCAAAGAGACCAAGAGCTTCCACTACCTAAGCAAATAGACTAGAAAGGAATTATAACCTTTCCAAGTGCTAGTGAGGGCATCTGCTAGGCGGACACAAAGGTCAATATTACATGAGTACAGGTATGGTTTGGACTTGAGAAGAGCCTGACAAGTCCAGACTGACCCCTCCAGAACATGAATATTGGAAAAAAAAAAAAGGTTATTTCCTTATCAGGTATGGGTGGACTGCAAGTCCTGCCAATTTCAAAGGGACCAAACAGATAGAGAGTGTCCAGTCTCTGATGGAAAGATCTCACCCTCCCCCTAGTCACTGGTAAAACTTTACCATGGTTACGTGTCTGTCTCATTAAGCAGCAAATCTAGCCAATCACCATACAGCATAAAGGGAAAAAAATTACAATATTGCAACAGGGAAAATCACAAAGTGTGGTTACTGAATGGAGTAATAAACAGCAGTTTACACATGGCCTCAAAATAAAGTGAATAGCATTGCTAAACTAAATGTAAGGTACAAAATTCATCATCAAGTCATCTCTTGTCTCCGGTTACTGTAGAGTAGGATCTGGAAAACGACAGCTTCCTTATTTTAAAAAAAAAAAAGCCTTGGCTGCAGCATCTCAGAAATCCCTGTCTCAACCTGTTGGCAAACACTGATTTTTGAACAGCAACTATTGTATGAGTCTTCTTTTGTTCTGAGCTCCAAGACACACAGTGGATGACCAGTGAAAATAAGGATCGGGATTTTAAAGGATGCTTAGTAATATCATTAGATACAAAAATAGCTTTTTTCCTTATAACAGTGCTAGTGAACAACACTAAGTGGGCATCAAGAGACCAGCTCTTACCAGCCATGCACAAAGCAAAAGAAAGACTGTGTTCCCTTTGATTACTAAACAAACAAAATATAATAGAACAATCCATGAGGCAAAATGAAAAAATCTCGTCTAAGCAAAGGAAAGAGCTGTGGAGGTGGGGAGCACTGAGCATTACAAATCAGTTATCTGAGGTCAGGAATATCCTTGCTGTTTACACTGATATCAGACTCGGTGTTCCATAAACAGCTCTCTACTAAGGGTTTTTACAGCAAAGCAGCATTCATAAAAACATCAACCTTTCCCGCCTTTCCCAGAGTAATTTCTAAGAGAAGTTTTGTAGCCCTGTAGCAATCAAATTCCATGTACAAGTTCTGGCTTCCCTGCAATCATCTACCCACAGCTAGCAGCAAAGTAAGACTATGTACAAATACTTGCAGGATGTTCATGTGTAATCCCCACAGTCCTTTGACCTTCAGTCATTTCCTGGTGCTGATGAGAGGACCACTGCTCCACACCTTACTGAGGTGCCCCCTGATTATGCACTTTACATCTCTGTAACACATATAAAGAGCATTTGATTCTGATAATGGTATCTCAGTGCCAGAAGCATGGTCGGGTTTGTGCTCTTTTTACAGGCGTTTTGACAGACACTTTTATTCCCTCTCTATTATGACAAAGGAGAAGTTGTGAGATTTCAATATTCTCTTTGGAGCAGATGCCAAATCTTACGCAGAAATACTCTGGGTAATGTGGCCAGGCTAGTCTAGTGTCCTGAGGACTATAGCCCAACAGCACCTAGGTTTAATTAATTAAGTATTCAAAATCATTCTTTCCAGATAAACTTAGCATCCATGAGCACTGTTACTAACATGGACCAAACAGCCCCTTGCCGAGAAGACCTGTTGTGATGATAAGGTCAGGTTCCTAAGGAAATTGTTTTGCAAATCAAACCACTACTTCCAAGTGCTTGTCTGTGTTTTCTTTTTCTATTCCTCATCCTATCACATTCCCTTGGGATGGAATGTAGTTCTCAGGGAATTTTTACAACACTTTTGCATAAGAACTGGGCATGAGGTCCTGCCTACCCAAATTCCTTGCTCTCCTGTAGCTTGCAGGAGGCAGTTGTTTATAATCTGAGAGAAAATGTGGGCCAAATTCTACTTTCTGTTCTATACCTGTAATCTCAATTTATCTTCCAGCTCCTGCTCATTTTAGGAGGATCTGCAGACAAGTAGCAAAACACAAGATTGGGACCAAAAAAGCCCTGTGATTTTCAAATCAGGTTTAACATGAAAGACAGGTGCCTCTTAGCCTTTACTACATTACTTGGTATTGGGTCATACCCAGACTGTCCCCACAGTGCAATTAGGAAGCAGAATTATAACTGTATCATATCATAGGATGGGCTTAAAAGCCTTCTATTAAAATGCTTATCATTATTAAAGCCCGCGGCATTTCCAGCCACACAGACTAGGATGATTTAGGGAGCACAGGGGAAGATCAGGACACCAGACAGGGAGAAGAGGGGTTTAGAGAAGGAGACAGAGACAGCAACAGCAGCTCCTTCTCCTTACTGCTGACAAAATAAATAAATAAATAAACTAAAATAGTTGCGTGGAAGTGGAAAGAGCTCTCTGCAGTCATTACATAGCAAACATTTACTGCTTGGCTTAAACTTACTTCTTACTCTTTCCCCCTTCATGCCCCTCAGCCATGTACACACTCATCCACATATATCTGCCTACACAAGGACACTCCACAGCTTTGGATCTCTTCTGTTTTTAAAATGACAAAGACTGTCCCCATATGCCTTTGGATCAGAGTTATTCTAGCAACCTTTTTAAATGTATCCAGTACATGCTTTCCTCACACACTGATCAAGTGAACATCTCCTACTGCCTGACCATCACACCCACAGCTCTAAGATATTTTTCTTCTTCTTCTTAAAAGGTTTAAGAGTGGCATTTTTACAAATTGATATATATACATATATTCACAGGTATGATCGCACTGTTATTGCAATGATTTAGTCTGGCTTTAAAGCACTTAAGGTGCCAGTTGTGGACTACAGTGAGGTTTCTAGTTGTGACTATTCATGCACCTCTCTGGTTTACGGCTCTCTGCTGAATACGATAAGAGAGATTTATTTGTGGAGTGGGCAGAGACAGAAGTGCGTTGTCGCACGATATTTTTTTTTTAAGCATTATTAGTTACGATGTCAACCTTTGCTTTGCTGCTGCTGACCACTTTTATTTTGGAAGCGCACCCGTCCAGCACCCTGATCACACCGACTTCCCCAATCACCCCATTTTTCTACCAATCTTTTTTGAATATTATTTATTATTCCTTAGGTATCTGGGTGGAGAAGAAGGAGAGGGACAGTATGGCAGGGATGGGAAGCATGAGCCAGAAAACATGCTTGCCTTGAATTGCCATCAGGCTGCCGTTGGAAAGAGCGAGCCGGAAAACTAGCAACCAACCCTCGCACGCAAGCACACGGCAGGCACACAGCGGTCACGGAGAGTTTGTGAGCGGCCCCACAGCTCTTACCTGGGTTGTCTGGGATCCCTGTGCAGCACACCCCCCTCAGCTCCTCTCCCCGATTCTCCCCCGCTGTGGGGATCGGCGGGGCCGGGGCTGGGTGACGGTGCAGGTAGGGGACGGCAGGCAGCTGGCTGCAGCCTCGGCTGCCGGGCTCTGGCTCCTGCCAGGGCTGCTGCTGCTGCTGCTCCTGATGATGCCGAGGAGGAGGAGAGCCGAGTGAGGAGGAGGAGGATGCTGGCGGTGATGCTGTTGCTATGGTTACCCAACTCAGTGGCGGCACCGCTCAGCGCAACAGCTGCCCCAGCACCCAGATCTCCTCAGCACCCACCAAGGTTCTCGATGTACAGAGTATTTCACCCCAGAGCCCTTCCAGAGGGATAGCGACAGTGGGGAGGATGGAGGTCACTCCTTGGCACAGCTCTGGGGCCCCGGGAAAACAGATGAAGAGATGCATCCAAAATATTTTCATTCTACAATTGCGGGTAAAGAGCTCGCTGCCCTGCAAAGGTCAAACACCAGCTTCTAGGAGGCCAGAGTTTTGTTTTTCAGGGGTGCCTTCCATTTTTATAAGGAAGTGAACGAAACAGCAAAGCTGAGGAGGGGAATCATTTTCAAATTTCCTGTTTTCATGCAATTTTAAACTTTTTCCTCTTTTAAACTGAAGGTCAACCCTCTTTCTTTAAAACAGGGCTTCAAAGTGGGATTTTACCGTCTTCTTGTGTAAATGTGTTTTTTGCATAGAGAAATTCCCTTGTGAGTGAGTTCCTTGTGAGAGAGAGAAATGCCTCTTACCACAAAACAGTGAGAAAAAAACCTTTCTAACAGGAACCCCCTTACACAGCCCAGGACACCAACACTTTCATGTCTAATTATACGAAGCAAAGAAACTGAACTTTGCCTTTCTTTAGGGATCTGAAAATAAGAAAGGAAAAAGACCTCAGGCAGATGGACTGCCACATGATCAAAATGTGGAGTCCTAACTGAGGGAGACATGTGAAATCAAGGCATTCAGTTGCCATTTATTCATCAAATACACATGTCATGAGGCTCTCATTTTGCACTGGAACATCACAAGACACAGCAAGGTCACAACAATCAAATGTCACTTCCGTCCAAAAATGTCAGTGCAAAGCTGCATAATGCACATAAGCCATGACAGTTCTTTCAAGAGCTGGTGCTGTTCGCAGGACATTGTAAAACCCTGTCTAAAACCCTGTATAAAAAGTAAAATCACTGGTGGAAACTTTCTAAAGAGATTTTCTTTCTACTGCCAGAGTTCTGCTTGCAGCCTGGACACTGCAAACAATATGAACCTATGTGCTTGAGGCACCAAAAAGATGCACTGGGTGAAGTTTCCTATTAAAGTATCAGACCTGGAGAAATAGATGTAGGAGATGAGCTGGTGGCACCTCTTCTCAAAGTATTCTAGAGGACAGAGTCTCCACACCATGTACATTTAAAGAATCATAACATGGTTCATATAAAGGCATTTTCTAAATACCTCATTACTATGGGAGAACCTGGAACCATCCAACTGGGGAGCAAAATGTGCCAGTCAACAAACATTGTCAGACTCCCTTGGAATGGCTTCCCGCTTCCTAGCCTCTATGTGTCTTATACAACTAGTCATCATATAAACCATTCCCCCTGTGAAATTTTTAATTAAGACCCTTTTGGGTAACAATTCTGGTCTTTCTACCACTCAAAAAAGAAATAAGAAATGTTATCTATTTTAATCTTTAAAAAATGTCACATATGTAAAATTAGACAGTATTCTGAATCTTTTTTTCAAGAGCTAAAAAGTAATATTTGGTGCATGTATGGCCCAGGGAATTCCCTGCTGTAATTTTGGTTGCAGGAGAAGATCTCATTGAAGTTATGGTTGTGAGCAAATCTAAATCACCTGCTTTATAACCACCTAGCTGACAGCAAAACCCATAGCTATTCTGACTAGATCACTGAAACCACAAACAGATCTTATTTCTGCTAAATCAGGGAGTGTACTGAAAAATCTACCTGCTGAGGTATGTGTAACCAGCTTGCAAGATTATATTTTCTAACTTTGCTTATTAGGGTTATTTTTTCAGAGCTGCATCTCTAATTTCAGGAACACACATAAGAATAGGAAAAGATCATTGGCCCCTTTGGCTCCAGGTGTTTTGGCTCAGCATGGCTGCATTACACCACTGAGGATCTGCCCAGTGAATTCTCCTGTTGGCACTTCAACACTGAGGAAAAATCCACCCCTATGGACATGCAGAACCCATAAACTCAATGGCTCTTATACCGCACTGTCTGGACTCTGCAGAGTGCACATCTTCAACTGTGCCAATGAGTGGAAAGTGGATACAAAGCTCTAACAAAACAACCAAACAAAAATATAAACAAAGAAAAAGGTGAAAAAATTTCATTTGACTTCAGTCATGCAAAATGGTCCTACATGAATCCTGGATCAATGACAGTTCAGTAGGGTAATAAGTCATGTTACAGTATGTAAGCATGTTGGTTGCATAAACAAGTATGGTTCTATAAAAGAAAGGACATATCACAGCCATATTTAACAGAGTGTAGAGGAAAGGCTTCATTTTCAGTCATAGCTTTCATTTTTCAGGGCAGAAGCTATGTTATATCTTCCAGTCCTGTGCAGGAAATAGGAGACCCTTAGGACATGTCAGATGGTAATAGACACCTATGTTTACGCACTTTAATCACATCTAGATTCTTTTCTTGCTTTAAATACTGAAAGGAGGTAAATCATCTTAGCCTGACACAGACTTCTAAAACAAACCACTTAAATTTCCCCTTGTGTCTCCTTTTCTCTCCCCTGTTGTTAGGAAGACACCAAGGCTAAGTTAGCTGTACTTGTCAAAGGCAAATCCCATCTCCAACTCCTGTTTGGGAAAGCTATCCCACCAAATCAGACATCTGAGTTCTGATACCTGCCAACAAAGATTAAAACCAGAACATACCTTTTGGGAACATCCTTAGCTGCCACCTTGGCCCCAAAGGAACCTGAGGTTTCAGCAGTGAAGATGCCTACTTGTTTAGCTGCTGAATGAATCTCAAAAGCACAGACATCCTTGGAGTCCCAGACTCCAGCATAGGCAGCAAATGTCATATACTAGATTCTTTGTGTATAACCATTGGGTTATTTAATAACAACCTGGAGCAGATATTTCCATCGGGTAGCAGGATACCTAACAGATGTTCAATAGAGGGCCATGTTGGGCTGGGAATGATTTCTACAGGCTAGGGGCTCCTTTTCACTCTACTACCTTATATTACTTGAGCTGTACTGTAACAGCCAGTATACCAATTCCACTAAAAGCAGTATTTATTTTTTTAAAAAGGTTTTACATTAATTGAAATAAGCTAGGAACTGCAAACTTCCCCAGGTCAGCACATAAAACCTTACCCAGCAAGGCATAAGTGTGTGACACATACAGGACAAGGGACCATGTCTCAAGCAAGCTGTCCATGTGGCAAGGAAAGACCACAACACAAAGCTTCCACCTGAAGCACCCAGTGAGTGGTCACAGGCAGAAACCACATCCTGGCTGCAACAGCTTTCTTCAAGCTCTGGGACACATCCTGCAGCACCAAAACCCCGTGGCAGTGCACTGAGGATGTGTAATGTGTCAATAGTGTGGCTCAGGAGCAGAAGGCAGGACCAAGTGCCTGCTTCAGGCTAGCAGCAGGAGGCTCAACAGCTCTGTACTTAACGGACAGAGAAAGTTCAGCTTCTCTTGATTAATGGAGAAGCTTCATTTACCTCTTGGTTGCAATGCAGAGTTTCCAGGGACTGTTTCTTCCTACTCAGTCTTTCTGATTTCAAGAAAAGATAAGGTCCAAAGGGAAAGTGTCTGGCCCACAAAACCAGCACTTTCAGCCTTGTGTCTTTAATTTCTTCTGGATCCTCTATACCCTCTAGGAGCATTTAAACGGCCAAGACTCTTTTAGGAAGCACTGCACCATATTGTTATAGCAGGGTTCGAAAAACCCTCTGATGCAACAGGCACCACAGTCACATAATCCAGTTTCATGCTATGCAGAAAGGAGCAGTTAAGCACAGGAAGGAAAAAAATCAAGAGAGAGAATCAGATGCATGCCTTTCATGCAGCTATTTGGTAAGGAATGGTTAACCACAAGATATCTATCTTGATGGAGCTGGTGACAGTCACAGCTCCATCACTCCTGCCTCATGTTTGGAAGTGTTCAAAGTCAGGTTGGACGGGGCTTTGAGCACCTTGATCTACAGAAAGATATCCCTGCCCATGGCAGGAGTGTTGATCTATAAAGGTCTCTTCCAACTGAAACTATTAGATTATTCTAATAAATGTAACAGATTCCTGGGAAGTACCACAGTATAAAGGTGTTCTATAAATCATTCAGAATTTTTTTAATCATGCAGCATTTTCATGTATCATGCAGGAGAATTAAAGGTAAAGACTACAACACTAGAAAAAGAATAATCTCTCACAGTATTTACTAAGCATGTATTTCCTAATACACAGAAAAAACACATAGTATAATATACACAGAGATCACAAAGACTTGGCTTGCTTTAATAGTTGTACCCAAGAAAAGCTTGAAGGGCATCAGCTTATACTTCTAAGTCCTTACACTTATCCTGTCCTCAAGCCACAGAGTCCTCATTCAGCTGCTATCTGCTTAATATTTTGTTTCATTTCTCCATTCAATTTGCAGTCCAGAACCTCATTTGCTACAGTCAGCTTGTCAAGTAAACAGCCTTACTTTAAATAAGAACAAGCTACTTCTACCTACCAGTCCTTCCCTTACGTGGAAGGCAGCTGGAAATCTCAGGATACAATCTTCTCATTCAGGGTGATTACACATTAGGTAGAAAACCCAGAGTAGATAAACTAAGCATATTTCAAGTGCTTAACATGATACAAACATTTTCAAGTACTTGAAGGAACTACAGCAGTATTATGAGTTCAGAAATTTTTGAAGTGCTTTTGCACAAGTCTGGAAAAATAACACATCTACTGACAGGAATGAGGGATAAGCACATTCTGAACATCTTTAAAGAGTGACCAACACTGAATTTCTACTTAAGCTTGTCTTTCTAGGGTCCTCTGCAAAATGCAGTAGTTTGGTTTGAAGGTATGTTTCTTATCTTACCAATGACTGAAGCAAAAAGTGAACCCAAGCACACAAGTTTATAATCCTCCATCCTCAGCTTCATGCTCACAGCAGGGGTAGGGAGGAATGGAGGATTTTGTAAATAATCCAGCCAAGGCTTGAAAAATCCTGTTACAGCCAGCCTCAGGAGCTGCAGAGCACTGCTCTCACCACTGTAGTACCTCACAAAATCACAAACACACCATTTTTGTCCCTAAACACCCCTATGGAAAACGGGCTGCTGTTGCCATTAATTTTGTGCATGGAAACCAAGGCAAGGACTTTCTCAGAGGCACCCACACGACCAAATGAGACTTTCTGAAGGTCAGTGCTGAACGCTCTGAACACTGGAACAGGTTTCCCAAACAGGTTGTGAAGTCTCCATCACTGGAAACATTCAAAACTTGATCGAACATTGTCCTGCGCAACCTGCTGTACCTGATCTTACTTTGATCAGGGCAGTGAAAAATGTGATCTCAAGAGGTGCCTTTCCACATCAACCATTCTGTGAAGCCATGAACGAGTACTATACTCCAGTACACATTCCACAGATTTCTGATCTCTGCCCCCTTAGTTCACCCACTGCAAACCTCTCCTTTAGTTTTACACATAGCTTCATTTTTCCTCTGCACACATCCTGCCATACACATATAGTCACATGTTGCACACGTCCATCCCAGTCTGCCTACAATACCCTAAACCCAAATCGCTTGATCTCTTCCTAGATCTCATTACCTCCTAGACCTCCCTCTGCCAATTTTGTGCTGTAAACCATAACAGCAACTTCCTCCCCTATTTAACTTGGGCACAGGGCAAGGAGCCTTCCTCCCACCTTGGGTATCCCACTTCCCACATTATGTCCTGCCTTAGATCTGGTCTAACCTATAGCATCCCATAAAAAGGAAGGAAAGTTGTAGAGAAATTCTTGTTTGACGCAGACTGGAAAACATCCAGTGCAGTCAATATATTGGAGGAACTTAGCTGTTTATGTCTAGTTGCTGATGAACAGCAGAAAACTGTTTACTCAGAGGTTTATGGGCTGTCTTAAGATAGAAGTTCTGAGGGATGAACATAACAAAAAGACCATTTCTTCTTCTCTCTTCTCTTCGGAGTCTGCTCCCAAGCACAGGAGTGTAAGTCTTCCAAAGAAAAGCATACAGTCCATTTCTAATGTGGGCAAACCTAATTATTTCTCCTAGATTCTTTTATGGAAACAGCTAAACTATTTTGGCTGTAGTTTCCCAAAATTAATTCAGTGCAAGGCAGATGCCCCTGCATAAAGAGTTTCAGCCCAAGCAATTAAGATACAGTAAAATGGTAAGCAATAAAAGCTAGAGTACTACTATAAGAAATGCTGGACAACCTTTACAACACTCATCGGTATCACTCCTGACTACAATACATATTAATTCACTGAACAGCCAGATGGGCTTGTTTGTTTAAGATTCTTCCCTAGTGGTTTTCAGCTTCTTTTTTATATACATCTTTTATAATGCAAAATACCAGTTGGCAGGCAGCACTAGTAGTACCTTGCTATTAAGTGGCATTTCCATATAAAGATTAAAAAAGTAAGCAGAACCAAACACTTGTCTAACATTACTTCCAATAAGCTTCACCTTGTAGCCATGTAAGTAAATGAGAAACATCATCCTCGTTTATGTCTAAGTAAACCACAGTACAGATAAACCAAATGTGCTTGACAAATCTGGGCAAAGCAGTTTAAGATGTCATTATCTAGACCAATGAGTTCTACCTTTCTACCATAGCTCTATAGACTTCTTTGCAACAAAATGAGAGTAGGATATTTTTCAGTGTCCCACCCACCCCTGTTAATTAATGGTAGAAGTTACTAGTGGACACTTCCTCACCTCATATTCAAAAAGACTTTCAACAAATGGGTCATTCATAGCATTATGAGGTGGAAGGAGCTTAGTGTAGCAATCTTTGAGGCAAACTGCTTTGGAAAGACTTGCACAGCTACTGGATGCAGTGTAAGTGTCTGGTTTTGTTTTCCTTGTTATTTTCAGGAGAGGAATGAATTGGAAAACCAAAGAAAATACTGGGATGTTTGAGTGGAGAGAAAAAAATGCAGTTCATGTAGGAAGGTGGGAGTTTAGTGTACCCAGACTTCTTGAAGTGCCTTACAATTCTTGAGCTTGCTTATATAATTTGAGGATTGGAGGCAGAAAATTGCTTGCCATTCAGAGCAGTGTCTGAGTCTCAGTCTTAATAACCTCTGAAATCACACAGACCATGGCCAAATAGTGCTAAAGGACTAGTGCTACCCTGTCCTCTGGGTGGCTGAAAAAACTAATCAGAAGAAACTAAAGTGGCCTGCTTTGTAGAGCTAATGTTGAAAAAGCCCTTCTCTCTTTGCATGCAAGGCCAAACAGTGGTTATGAAACACATGACTGTTTTAACTTTAAGACAAGCTAAACATTAAAGGTTTTCATAAAGGGGGCTATGCAAATGATAGGACACTTCAGTCAGTGGTAGTTCAAAGAAAGGTGAAAGAGATTATCTTGCATAAGAAATCACAGAACCGTGTCTTAGTGTCTGTGTAGACATCTGCTGCTCTTCTTATAGCTTATTACTTATTGAAGAGAGAATGAGAACTGCTACAACTCTAAAGCAAGAGGTAAACCCCAAGTGCAGAGAGCAACTGGAGGGCTCCAGGGATTTGCTTGAAATCCACAGGTACACAATTCAAACACATTTCCTCCTCTTCAGTTGCTTCCTCCTCAGTCAGTATGCTTCTATTGAGCACATGACAACAAGAGTCAGTGATAATATATGTCACCAAATGGTTTATCTCAACGGGGAGGACAAAGATCGAGTAGATGTGGAGATAGAGCTAATCTGGGATGATGACAACATAGCATTCTCTCACTGCACGTCCCAGCCACATAGGCATATCTTTCAACACTAGAACTTAAAGCTTTGAATGAGTAGAGATGCAATAACTTGGGCCTTTGTGTTTGCCAGCCTTTCAGCTGGAGGCTTAACAGGTAGGGATTTGGTTCCCCAGCACAACTCACTTTCAGCATTCAGTCAAAGCAAAATATCCTTTTTCATGCCACTACTGAAAGTGCTGATTAAGAAAAGACATTATCCAGCTCCAAAGGAAGAAAAAAGAAAATTGTTGAGGATTTTCCCTGCAGATTGCCCCTGTTATTCTTAAGGAACAGCTGCAATGCACCTTATGTAATTTAATGCGTTCAGAGTCCAGGGGATGACTGTAAAGGCTGTACGTGCACGTGATAGATAGAAAGGCATTTTTCTTATTCTTTCTCTGCTTCTCAGATCTGAGGGGGGGAAAAATATATGTTGTTGTTTCCCCTGTCCCATTCCATCCCAACAGGAAAAATCCCCACCTGCACTAACAGCAACAAAGCCTTAATCAGAGCCAAAGCCCTGGGCACAGATCCATCACCAGAGTACATTTTATGGTCTTCCCTGCCACATAAGTGCAAGTAGGAAGCTCTATGTGCACACACCACAGCAGATGGTGTAGGTGGGAGCGTGAGGCACCTGGCACTACTCTGCCCACAGCAACATCATGGCATAACATCAAGAATATTGTTCTCTATAGAGATCCAGCAACCAATGAGGAGAACAGCAATACATGTCTCCTACAAATACTGCAGTTATCTTTGGAATCATTGTTCTGCGTAGGGGATTGGGAAAGAAGAAACACTAGAAACAACCAAGGCTGTGGCTGATGGACTGCTCAGGGGGTCCTGATGGACAGTAAGCTGAATATAAGACTTGCAGCAAAGACCAACAGCCTTCTCTCCTCAGCATGCTTCAGACCACACCTAAACACCACATCCTGTTTTGGTCCCCCCAGTACAAGAACATGGATAAACTGGAGCAAGTTCTGCAGAGGGCCATCAAGAAGGTAAGCACTTGCCAAGTAAGGAGAGGGTGAGGAACCAGGGATTGCTCAGCCTGCATAACAGACTGCTTTGGAGGGACTGTTAAGGAGTCAGCAGCATACCCACTACTTATGGGGAGAAGTCATCAAGAAGATGGAAAAGGGTTCTTCACAGCAGTGCATGTCAGGGGGACAAGAAACAATAGGCATAAGCTTAAATAAGAGAGATTCAAACCTTTTCTGCACGAGGACAGTCAAACAGTGGAACATATTGTCCAGAGGGATTGCGTGGTGTCCATCCTCAGAAGTTTTCAAGACTGCACTGGATAAAGCCTGGAGCAATCTTACCAGAACCCACAGATGACTGGGGGAGCAGGGAGCTGAGCTAAAGGCCTCCTGAAATACGCTGTGATACCTGTGACTTGGCTCACTACTGAAGTCACTTTCCCAGTTTTCCAAACCCTCCCTCAGTTGCCTGCCTTGTGCTCAGCCTGTGAAAGGGAACACAGAGGTTACGTGCATGCGCACTTCTCAGTGACGACATTCTGGCTAACAGATTGGCACAGCAGGTGTATGTCAAACCAATAAAAAGGAAAACTAAAGAACACTGAAGATAATCACTGAATTTATCAGGGCATTACATCATATTCTTATTATTTTCCTTTCTTCTCTAGTCATACACACAGCAATAGCATTGGCTTCATTACCCAGCTCTGAAATTAAATGGGGCAAGAGAGAGACGCAATCTCTTCAACACAAAGGGAAAAGTAAACATTTCTTTCTGCCTTGAAAGTCTGCATGACCCAGTTCCCTGCCAACACCCAGATATGAAAGGGATATGAAAGAGAAAGGAGGGATAGATGAAGGTGAAAAGCAGTAACATCTCTTCACATAGCCTGCCTGTTGGGAAGTGAAACCTTATTTATTGTTTTATCTAGTTCCCATCACAGAGCAGGCCCCTGTTTGTGCTGCCACACAAGCTGAGGGATGGTAAAAGCCCCTCCATGCTTAAATTAGTTGTTAGCATCTTCCTCTGCATCTACATAAACAGCCCAAAGCAGCTCATAGAGTTTGGATTTTAACAGGACAAAACAGGGTTCTTATGCTTGAGACACCACAGCAGAAACCCATGGCAAGCACCACCTCCTAGCAGAAATCACAACATCCTGCATGTTGCATGTCAGTGGACATAAGGTGGGAAAAACCTTCAGAGAGCTCATTCCAGCCCTGGCTATGTTGCTATGATGTCCACAGGCTCCTCCAGGACCCCAGTCCTCAGAAGTTAGCTCTACCTTTCCCTTCCAGGCAAAATCAAGCTCATTCATGTGTTAGATGTATCACACCTGTATTTTTGTTCAAAATGGAGAAAAAAGTGGGACTGTTTTCGTTCTGATCTGTTCTGTCACCAAACAGCACCATTACTCACTTCAGAGTGGACTTTAATAAATCCTTGCTGAGCTACAGCTGTGACACAAGGAACAAAGAGGGTCAGAATGGGTGCAAAATAATGATGTGTCACTCTACAGGCAGTTGGAAGTGGTTCTGCACAGGGCATAAAGAGATTGAAATGGGAGACTTGGTCAGTCCTAGCCCTGAGCAATAGGACCACGTGCTTTGGCTATCCCTGCCATGAGCACTTCAGGAACATCCCAGCAGGAAGGAAAATCCCAGCAGGGTAATTCCATCTGCTTAGGTAGGAGAACTCTCTCTTCTCCAGAGACCTAGGCCTACAGAAAGCCATTCAAAGGTCACCCATTTGCACCTATCTCCAGCCTATGCTCAGCAGTACCTAGAAAAAAATCTCAGAATCAAACTATCAATCATTTTTGGCTATTTCACCTTAGGGAGGCACTCACATTAGTATATACATAAAGACATATAAACACTCAATCATACCTATATCCACAAATACACCCTGTAGATATACAGAATGTATTTGTATATGTATATCTACACATATACATTATACAAAGGCACACAGACATTATATTCATAAGTTTACACATAAAATATGATGTAGTCCATAATCCCATAATATATGTGTGTTTGTGCTTTTGCATATACAGGCACAAACACAGATCTGGGCCTTACAGAACAGAGCGAGTTACATGTAGTTTTAGTGCACATTTAGCTTAAAAATGGTTTCAATCCATCTTTCTAGAATGAGTTAACACTTTTTTTATGCAAAACATCTTTTCCTATTGAATTTGAAAATTTAAAAATATTTTGAGAAGGTAACTAATACAATGCTGTTCTAAATGATAAGCTCAGGTTCAAAACAAAGTTGTTTTCTAAAATATTCTTATATTTGTCAAGTTCTAAATTACCATAAATTTACATTTTAAATTACCCAAAATGTATTTCTGGGAAAGTTCAACAAATCTGTTTCGATCACAAGGAAAATAATCTCTGAACACATCAATCTTTCCATGATTTCACGTATATACAAAGACTTTATCAGCTTCATCTTTTAGAAGACTAAGAAATCTGAGATGAGATTGGAGTTGTTGATCATTTTTGAATGGGTTTTTTTTTCTCCTGTTTCTCTAATATGACAAATCAATGAAATAAACAGAATCCTTTGAGTTCATACTGTGAGGGACATTAGGAAGCTTTTTCTACTATTTCAATCATTATTCCCTTTTTTTCTGAACTTCCCTTATTCATTTGCCACGCTCAAACAAGTCCTTGGACATGAGGATAAAGCATCCTGAACACTAGAGGGCAGATTATAAACAAATCATCATTTATCGCTCATCACTGAGCCACTGAAATAAAAATTTTCTTCTAGGAATTTTTACTCTTTCTTTTGCATTCCATAAGCAATTGTGATTGGTTTTTAGCTTTAAATATCTATGCCAATGATCATAATTGTACAGCATTTTATTTTTTCTCTTAAGTATTTCTTGAGAACCAAAGCAGAAAACTTCATGAATAGAAAAATTACACCCAGACTTCGAAGTTGAAGGACTGTTGCTTACATGATTCCTGCAGCTGATGGGAAGTCACTCATGGCAATAAGACTATACACAGAGCGAGCTCTAGTGCAGATCAAAGAAGAAAAATCCTTCACACCCTTGTACCAGAGTTAAACAGACCAACACCCAGGACAAAATGTTTACACATGAAAAATAAGATTCACTTGCTTAGCACTCATTTCACCACATGCTTCCTCGCTCCCGTCTGGCCCTTCATTTCTTCCACCCCTGTAAACACTGATGTGTAATTACGTGTCCCCTCTCCTGCAACCTCATACACTGAGTTTCCTGGATTTGGTGACAAAGATGAGATTTCTATCACTCCCAGCCATTGCTGGTCTCTGATACAGAAGCAGAAGTCACATGCAGAGCAGAAGTGACAAGCACATTTATGAACATTAGCGGGTTTATCTCTCTCATGCTGCCAAAAGCAGCCAGCCCATAAACGTTTGAGACAATTCACCTCATATCTCAGGAGAGCTTGAGTGAATACTTTTTTAAAAAGTCAGTCACAGCCTCACAGAAAGCTCTGAATCACACCTGGGGTGAAGCAATCATACTTAACTCTGTTGCACATCCTTCGCATGTCTCTTCTCACCATCAGGAACCTAGCAGACTGTTGTAATTCAGAAAGATGTCTCAGTCCTATTTACAAACACACCTCCTTGTGCAGCATTGCTCTCTCAGCATAAATGCAAATACAGACTGCAGTATCTCACGCACATAACATCCAGTGCTATGCAGATCACGCCTAGATGTTTTGGGAAGCTGCTTTCTTCTAAATGCTGAAATGAAAAATAAATTGCTATTTTTTAAGCCATGATTTTCCCTGGCAAACATCACTCTAGGGTCACTTAGAATGTATTTTGTTGATTTATGCAGGCAGGTGAAACAAAAATAGCCAGTCTCTCCTGGCTGAGTGTATAGGCAGAGACATGCAGCTGCTCTCAGAAGGACTTACTAACTTGGTTACAGACACATGTACCCATGTTACGCAGCCTACAGCTCAGAGTGGGATCTCACCAGAGTGCAAAAACACAGACCTCAACCTTCATGCTTCACACAGACCACAACCTTCATGCTTCCAGTCTTTTCTGGGCCAGCAAGGAGAGCCAAGACACTTCCCTCAGCTGTCCAAAAATGAAGAAGAAATGGAGCATGAGCATGATAAACCCTCAGGAAGGGTGAAATGGGCATATTGATTGATCCCACAACTGCTATTTGTCCCTTGGTAAAACACACAGGACAGTAAGATCCTTTAAAAATCCCTGTGAGAACCCTTATAAGAACCAGGTAATACAGCCATTCCCATGTTTCTCTGTGGTGGGTTAACCTTGGCTAAGGGCCAAACTCCCACCCAGACATTCACTCACTCCCTCTCCTCAGTGATACAAGGGGAGAAAATAGGATGAAAAAGATCATGAGCTGAGACACAAGGCAGGGAGATCACTTAACAGCTACTGTCACAGGCAAAACAGACTCAATTTGGGGAAAATTATATAAATTGCTGCCAAATAAAATAGAGCTGGGTGAAAAGAAACAAAAGGACAAACATTAAGACAACATATTCTCCCACCTTTCCCCAGTCCCCGCCCTTCACTCCCAACTCCTCTCCCCAGAAGAGCACAGCAGGTGGGGATGGGGGCTGTGGTCAGTCCATCACAGTCTCAGCTCTTCCTCCCTCCTCTCCCTGCCCCAGTGCTGGTCCTTCCCCGGGCTCCAGCCCTTCAGGCACAACCTGCTCCCGCCTGGGCTTGGCCCTTTCTGGAAGCTGTTTCCCCCCATGCCCTACCTTGGCTGAGGGGCTCAGCTGTGTCCTGTGGTGGGGCCCTTGGGACTGGCTGGGACCGGCTGTGTCCGGCACGGGGCAGTCCCGGCTGTTCCTCACAGAGCCCACCCTGCAGCTCCTGCTGCCAGCGCCTGGGCACAGACATCTGATATTCTGATATATTCATCTGCTGTGAATTCAGCAGGGTTGTTATTGTGACATGTCTGTGTGAAAAAACAGAATGCCATCCAATGACCTAAATGTGAAGGGATACTAAATTATGTGCTAATAAGGACAAAACTGGGTCCCCTGGAGAGGAAATAAACACCAATTTGTTTCTTCAGAGTCAACTTACTTCCTTTGTAGTCTATTATGGCTCTTATTGCCACGTGTCCAACAGATTGAACCTCATTCATTTCCAAGGAGTTTTCTTTCCATATGTATGAGAGCTCAGACCCACGAGTAGCTTCCTCACAGCAAGGACAAAGCCACCACAGGACAGGTACAAATGGCAAAGCATTCTGAACATTTTTTAGTCCAGGTAAGGAATTACCCCTACGGTTGTAAAAGCAGCAATTGCATTTATATTTCTAAGCACTTGTTTTCAAGAGACAAGAGCATAAAAAGGAACAAAAAAGATCAACTAAGATTGCTGGGGAACAAGGATACACAAAAAGCCTGACTTGGCATGAGAAAAGCTTAGGAAGAATATGGTGACTCATGCTTGTGAAGGATGAATGTCAAGATAGGGGAATAGTTAGCTAACTTTAAGTATGATACTGGCACAAGATCAATTTTATATATAATGTTCACAAATAGACTTAGGTTGGAAAATTACAAGATGATTTCTAACAATCCAAGAACAGTGTTTTTTTCTGAGGCAAGATTGATAAGGTTTGTCATGTAATGAAGAAAGAAAAAAAATTGCTTCTCTCGATCCTACCAGACATCATATTCTTGCTCAGATCTCAGAGGGGATTTGTTGGATTGAATTTCTACTGCTACAGAACGATAGGCAAAGTGCTAACAGCCATATCTCCTACTTCTTGAGGAATCATCACAGCAGCTCTAGATTTCACACTGGAGGTGGGGAGGTTAGTATTATTTATCAAGCACCAAATTATTTCAGTGGTTGTTCTAAATTTACTTATTTTGGAATGGATATCAGCAAACTTGAGGGCAATTTATGCCTCTAGCCAAGACCTGGTATAATTTTTTTAGATGTCACTGTCAGCCAATGTTTTAACTGGAAATTTGGCACTTGATTCACATTCAACAAAATGGAAGTGAGACAACCAAACACCTTGATAAAACTGGCTCCAGATGGTTTTTTCATACTTAAATCCCTGGTCAATACATAAAACATAAAATCTGTGCTGTTGTTCTTTGGCCTTATCCTAGGCTCCGTTGTGAGCTCTGTGGTTCACTGAAGATACCTTAGTCTTAGTATGTGCTTGCACAGCAAATCAATCTGGTGGGGACTCCTGTGGTTATTGTGAGATAAATAACAATAGGAGCTGGGAATGCATAAGTAGTTCACACATGCTAGCAGGGATGAATCCTCCATCTTCTTTAGTGAAAGAATACTCTACAAAAATACATTTAAAACTCTGTAAGAAACTATATGGAGGGGAGTAAAATTCTCAGCACATTAATTTGTCCTGGCTTTGTAACACTCATGCAGATTTTGCCTATCTATTAATTTTACATGCATTACACACTCGGGCTAGGTACAAACTGCATACTTGTACTTACCTAAAAGAAAGGAGGTCAATGCTGGAAGTGTCCTGGATGGTAAACTACTTCACTTTCAACTTAATCAAATAGTGAAAGAATTTAAAGTAATAATTATCCTACAATAAAGCATGAAAATGTTATATAATTAGGTCCATTCATATGAAAGGACGTTAAACTCCTGCTTATTTAACATTCTAAGTTTCCCCTATTGAATAATACATAGTCTATTGAACGATTTAACTTAGAACACAGAGCAGAATGTTACATATTAAATATTAAGCACATAGCAAGGGAAACAGTTGTGTTCCTTGCGGGCACACAACTCTGGGCTGCAGGCTTAGAGGTTCAGGGGAAAGCAGGAGGGCATAGTCCCCATGTGAGGAACCCTGGTGGAAAATAAGGATGGAAGGAAGCAAAGGGAAGATTTCTGCAACTGGCAGGCTTTTTCTACAGATTACTTCAATCTACATTGATGTGTGTCATAAAAATAAAAAATACCTTAAAAATCATCTCTCCCACTCTACAGAATATTTTTCATGGAACAGTTCCTTTGGCAGCAAAAGGAGTTGTACAAGACTGATAAATCACATCAGCCACGCTGATTGCATAATGTTAGAGTGTAGTGCAGTATTTCTCACTCCTTTATTATTTATTTAACCTTTTCAATGGAAAAAAGGGTCTTTTTATGGACTATTATCCCTTGAAATGCAGAACTTCAGCAAGTTGAAAGGGTCCTGATGAGACAGACAAAACAGAATTGATCCAATTATTTTGGTACAAAACCCATATTTGACTATGTTCACCTCCTCTGACCTCCTAGGCAAGCAGCCACAGCAGCAGCAGATATTCAAGAACACAATGCTCTTTGAAAATTTCTGAGCTACTTAAAACAGTCAAAGAAACTGGGTTGCACATGAGGTCCTACCAAACTCATATCAGGGCCTGTCAATGAGAAGATGGAAAGTTCTTATAAAGTTGTTCCTTTGAATATTTTTGATTGGTGTTTAAATGCTTAACAAGGGGCACAAAGCAGCTGGCATGGTCTAGCTGGACAAATTTGATTAGTTGTTCTGAACACCCTGGAAAAGGTTGGCTAATACCTGGAGATAGGGCAGACATTCATCTTTTTAAGAGGCAGTCATGGTAAATCTCATGTCACAGTGTAACTGCAGCTGAAATTACAGCTAGCTGTAGGACCAAGCACAGGCTAACTGGGTGAAACTTAACAGCTGTGCTAAGAAGTACAAGGAAATATTCCAGCCTCGACCTTCTCAAACTAGAATTGCACTGCTTGCTTTGCACGAAACAAGTGTGACCCACAGTTATATGAACTGTGGAGGTGTGACTGAACAATGGATGTGTGCCTGGGCAACATCAGAAATAGGGGCTCTCATTCTTTTACCTGAAGTAACTGTTCTTTCTTAAACCTAATTACTATTCACTGTAGCTATGACTTTTATTGAATTATTTAGCAAGATTTAGTTGCTGGAAAAGGCTGAAAATTCCCTTTATGAATCCTTTAAAAAGGGAATGTACACCTTACTCTTGAGCAAAAACACATCAAGGAATTTTTCATGTCCACGATATTTACTTGAAGTTGAAATCAAACAATGAAGTATCAGAGAAAACCATTGTCCATCCACTTTCAGCAACACAACACCTTTTATGCCTTGTGTCTCATAGAGAGAGGGTATAGGTATACATTGGTCAGCCTGTAACTATGTTGAATTAAATGCTCTATGAACAGGAAATTAAACCTTATGCCTCTCAAAATACACGTATCAACCAAATGTGGAGTTTAAACTCTTCTTTACTGCCTCAGAGAACTCACACAATACCAAACACAAGGTGCCCACTAGGTTAATTGGAAACCTGAACTTTCGTGTTCATATTTTTGTAAAGACAACACACATAGAAATAGAGGTGAGTTGGCAGGATTAATTATAGTAAATTAGACACACAAAACCCCCTTTAGATTAGGTTGACAGGATATTAAGTTTTTAATTCCAACCAAAAGAGCAACAGGTATTCGCTAGTCACTTGAGGTTTTTATTTTGGTAGAGACATATACTTCTGTTGCATGTATCTATTTAGAATGCAGCTCCTGAACTTGTGCACTGTTCTAACAAACAAACAAACAAACACCCAGCATACAACCAGCCAGTTGTGATGGAAAGACCATTGCAGTGGTGAGAGCATTTTATTAAGCAGAATAAAACTGAGGTCTGCCTGCAGTATTCTCTGGAAGTATTAGGGCTGAATATGCACTTTGAAACCTTAAAACATTCAGTGGAAAGCTTCAAATTCATGCTGACTTCATTCATTTTTCACAGCTTCTTTCTGTAACAATTTATGAAGAGAAAGATTTTCTTGACAGTAAACATATTCCTATACACCACCACATTTAGACAAGTGTTTAATTTTAAGTACGTAATTCCCATGGTTTGCTGAATCATAAGCTCTTAGCTGAAAGCCTCGGGCACTTTTGCTTGGTATCCCAGATTAGCATCCTGGATCAGAGAAGCCATCCATTTATTACACTGTGTTGTATCTCCCCAGTATTAGAGGCTTCAAGGGCCTTAAAACCCACAAGGGGATATTTGATCCATCTCACCTGGTCTTTATCAGTCCTCTGGATGCCAAAGCACAAGATTTACAATCCACTCCAAAAGATCTCCCACCGACAGCGCTGTCTCTTTTTATCCATGTACAAACATCTAATCCCTTTCTAATTCACTTTCACTGCTGTTCTCAGGAGTTTGCTCATCTTAATCACAAATTGTGTGGAAAAGAACTTGGTTCGTTGAATTTTAACTTGTCACTATTTAGTTTCGTTGACTGTGCTTTGGTCCAAATGTTCAGATATAGGGAAAACATAGAAGCTCTTGATCTACTTCTCTAGAGTATTCATTTTTGTTTGTTTGTTTTGTACTATTAAACTTCATAGTTTGGCTTCAAAGGAGACCTCTCACAGAACTCTAATAGAGTCATCACCCTTCTTTGCATTTGAGGTCTGAAATACCCTTTTTTGATCTAAGGCATCATTTCTGCACATTGTATCTCAACTAAAAATGCACTTTTTTTTCTCAGTAGCCTCCAGCCCAGTCCTTATATATCAAAGTGTGTTTTCTGCTTTGCTGTTTAAAATTGCAGATGACAAAACCAGAACTAGTCAGGGGTTCAGGTTCAATGAAAACTATTCTGAAGCAGCTAAAACTGTATAAGTAGTCATATTTTCCTCACTAAATAATGATGACTATCCCACTTTGGACCAAATGATTGTTTGAGATGCTTTTCAAAAAAGTAAAATGGATTGTTTATACTTTTACATACGTATAAAGTATCTTTCCAATATTCCAACCAGAACTGTGATCCCAGTTGCAGTGTACAGAAAAGGAAACTGCTTAAAATTCAGCCTCCTTAAAAAAAAAAAAAAAAAAAAAACAANNNAAAAAAAAAAAAAGACCACATTGAGTTCAACTTCTGTCTTTACACACTCTTTATACTTTCATAGTCACATTATCTTGCTTTTGAAATATCTTCCCCTCTCTGTATGAAAGCCTGAGCTATGCAAAAGAATCAATGAACCTGCCACTCGTCAGTGTACTGCTGAACATGAGTAAGGGAAGTCAATGGGAGAAAAGGAGTGATTCCCACCCCCTTTCTAATCTCTTTCTCCTAGGTTTGTATTCCGGACAGTGTCTTTAGACAGCACTGAGCTGTTTAATTTGACAGCAGTCTTTACAACTGGAAGAGGGCTCTTATTTCTCTCTTATTTGCAGGGCAGCTCCACTTCTCCCAGCAGTTTCAGCAGAGTACGTGGTTGTGTGGCCCTCCAAAATCTGGACATTAATAAGCATCCCTCAGTGTAGAAAGCGAAGAGCTTTAATTTAGCTGGCTGCTTGGTGGTGTTGCTTGTGAGGAAAGAACAAGCCATTTCAAACTTGGAGATGGTCCTGCTTTTGCTGGGATAGAATCATTGGCCAGCCATGGTTTGCAGGCCATTAGCAGTTGACTCGAGCTGGCTAGAGGTGTATTCCAGACCATAAACGTCACATTCAGTATAAAGGGGAAAATTTGTTCCAGTTCTTCCTTCTCCTCCTGCTTCTTCTCATCCATGTAGGGGCTGCTTACTGTTCTGCTCCCAAGACCGCAGTACATTCACTGTGCTGAGTGTGATTTTGTATAATTTATATTAGCATTAATATTAGTTTTACTTCTTCATTAAATCTATTTTCACTTCAACCCATGAGTCTCCTCTCCTTTTCCTGACTTCCCTTCTCAGCTGGGGAGGGGTCATTGGGTGATCTGCTATAGTATAGCCTTGGATACCAACTAAGTGGAGAGATTTAACTGGCTTTAGTGAGCTTGGCAGAGACTTCAAGAGCAACAACCATTAGAGACACTCATGGAGAGAAAGGTGGGAAGCAAACGCTGACTACAAGAGGCAGAGCACAAAATTAGCCTTGCCTTCTGTTTTTATTTCTTCTCTGCATAATTTTTTTTTCTTTCTTTTTCCAAGTATAAAGTTCCTGAAATAGCAGTAGCTGCTTTAGACGCAGTAGAGATCCTTTGAGAGATGTGAGGGGGTTCATTTATGGAAGTGGAAGGAAACAGTGAGGAACTTTACAAAGCTAAACCTCAAAACTTAATGAATTTGGAGTATTCAGAGAATTTATATTGCAGTGCTGGAGTAACATTTGGTGGTATCTTCTGCTAGGTGGTACTGATACTGGAATATATAAGATACAGAGTTTCCTCTATATCTTGAAACTATTCTTTAAATAACTTGTTTGGACTCAATGATCTTAGAGGTCTTTTCCAATCTAAATGATTCTATGAATTTGGGAAAGACACTTCAAGTAGTTATCTCTGCCTCAGAAATCTTTCAGAGATACCAGACACTGCACAACAATTAGTTTATTTACAGTAAATCTCATCCCATGCTCAGCAGAATTAATCCACTTGGGAGAACACATCCCAGGAGGGATGTTAAGACCATTAGAAGGCAATGTTAGGAGACAAGAGAGGATGGATAGTTTTTCATGTAAGCTAGCATAGCTAAATTGTAATTCTGGAAGTCCTGCTATTTAACTACACAGTAACATACACTTCTTATCACCACAGAACCAAGATAAATTAATTTCCATATGAAAGAAAATGAAAATTTTCTCCTGGCTCTTCTTTTTTATTCTCATCAGCTCAATCAAATGTCAAATAACACCCCTGTTGCAACTGTGGCCTGCAAGCCAGACTGTCTCTGGAAAGCTACACGGTACCACTACTACCCTAAGCCTTCAGACACTGCAGAAGAACAAAACTCATCATCAGTATGGTCTTGCTAAAAAGTTTAAGTATTTTCTCATCCCTTGTTAGATAAGAACCTAATCAAACACTCATGCAAATTCATGGAATTCAAGTTTAAAGCCAAGGTCTCCAAAAAGTTGCTAATACAGCATGTGGTGTCATTAGAATGCTCAGGGCTGAGAGGTAATAAATTAACACAGACAACTAGAAGTCCTTGGGCATCAGATCTCATTGGGAATATAAAATGTCAATAAAAAGTGAGATTGGGGGG
>VYZX01029341.1:283004-303229 GCA_013401335.1 Brachypteracias leptosomus | reverse complement strand
GGCCTTCTTGGCCACCTGGGCACATGCTGGCTCATATTCATCTGGCTGTCAACCAGCACCTCCAGGTCCCTCTCTGCCAGGCAGCTCTCCAGCCACTCTTTCCCAAGCCTGTAGCGTTGCATGGGGTTGTTGTGACTCCAGTGCAGGACCTGGCACTTGGTCTTGTTGAGTCTCAAACAGTTGGCCTCACCCATCAATCCAGACTGTCTAGACCCCTCTGTAGAGCCTCCCTACCTTTGAGCAGATCAACACTCCCGCCCAACTTGGTGCCACCAGTAAACGGACAGAATGCCCTTGATCCCCTCATCCAGATCATTAAGAGAACTGACCCAAGCACTGACCCCTGGGAAGCACCATATGTGACANCCAGGGCTTGACAACTCTTTCTGTTAAGACATTTTGCCTAAATCTCCCCTGGTACAGCCTGAGACCATTTCTTTTTGTCCTATAACTTGCTACATGGGAGAGCAGATGNGAGTCTCAAACAGTTGGCCTCACCCATCAATCCAGACTGTCTAGACCCCTCTGTAGAGCCTCCCTACCTTTGAGCAGATCAACACTCCCGCCCAACTTGGTGCCACCAGTAAACGGACAGAATGCCCTTGATCCCCTCATCCAGATCATTAAGAGAACTGACCCAAGCACTGACCCCTGGGAAGCACCATATGTGACAAGCCACCAACTGAATTTAACTCCATTCACCACCACTCTTTGGGTCTGGCCATCCAGACATCCAAAGCACATGCCCATCTAAGCAAAGAGCAGCCAGTTTCTCCATGAAAATGTTGTGGGAAACAGTGCTTCATATTATACTGGAAGTCTAGCTGACAATGCAAGGATTGTAGTGGAGTAATTAAGACAAAGCTACTTTCTTCATTAGTTACATCAAAGTGTTTAATGATGCTCAATATACTGACAGGAAGGTAAACCACCTTCTGGTGCTGCTGTTTCAGAAGCAGAGGTCTACTAGACAATATGTGTATTAATACACTCACATGTCTCAGAAGACTCATCATTTTCATTCTTCCTGGCACTGCTCTTGTTCTTTGTGGAAGAGGAAAATTCTTCTCTGATAAATTCACCATTAAGTTTACGTTCTGGTGTTGTGTAATTATATCCAGACATTAATTAAAGAAGAGGTTAATCATATTTGCACTAGTAACTACTGAAGGTGTGTTAGTCTTGGTATTGCAGTCATTTCAGTTTCCTGATAATATCTCCAACAAAGGGACATAAAATAAGGTATGGGATACTTCAATTCTAATACACATGTATAAGTCTTATTTTCAGAAAAGATAAGCGATTATTCTATCAAAAATCCAATGTTTGACCATAGCAAAGCCTCTGCTCTTCTGTCCACATTTACTTTACCTTAGACATCCTACCTTTGAAGCAATATCCACAGTAATAGCAAAAAAAAATATGCCCCATTACCTGTTCAAGTAGTAGTCAGCATCATTATTACAGACATACTCTGTATGAACTTTAAAAAAAATTCTGGTCCCACGCAGCAATGCTGCTTTAGAAGGTTCAGCTAAGAAGAACCTGGGTCAACGTGTCAAGGTTAGTTTCATTTCTGGGAACTGTATGAACTCTTCATACCAAATCTAAATGTCAAAATGCCTTTTAAGACACTGGAGGTTACAGCATGGATCAGAGCATATAATGGGCTGCAACTGGAGACACATCTACAGGAACCTCTGCAAAAGTGCAACAGGAATCACCCTTTGAAAATGCCAGCAAATCTGCATGCTTGACACCATCTGACCAGAGTGGTTTCCTCCGAGCCTTTAAGACATTCTAGTCATCTCCTAAAAATAATTATTCTCCAGGTTTTCTACCTATTTTCAGTCTTTGTAGATGACAGTGGTGCAGTAACATCTTCAGCAGGGACAACCTGTCAGGCACACACCCACAACCATTCTAATTTGGGTGTCATGAGGAGCTACATCAAATGCTGTGCCTATTTTAGGGATGCACAATCCCCTCCACCACTCCACCCCTCCTAGATGCTTCCGTTCACCATGCCCAAGTTCCTGCTGTGCTCCAGTCTTTTAATAGCTATCCAGCACAACCCAGTGAGGTCTGTCTGACACTGCTGCTCCTCTCCTCCAAACCAGTGCTGCTTGATAAACACATCATCCTGGTTTAAAGGTCACTTACAACTTAACAATAAATAAATAGAGAAATGCATATAAATCATTGTGTCCCCCAACAAGTAAGCCTGCTCCTCAGACAAGGGCTTAGGGATCACCCAGGGACAAGCAGAGCCAGGCCATGATGCTGCAGAGAGGCTGACAGTAATGCAGTTGGATGTTCCCTTTGAACAAACTTGGCTGCTGGCATACAATCTGTTTTGAGACAGTACCAAGAGGACAGCTCTGACAAATGCCTTGAAATTCAGTGCCCGTGGCCCTGCCCTTGCCGTGCTGCAGTGTGGAGCAGAGAACAGTGACAGTTCAAATGGCTGCCTGGCAGATACAGTCACAATACATTAACATTTGGTTAGAAACCTGCCAAGTGTCTCTCTGGTCTCAGTGGGAACCAACCAAATGCTTTGGCTACATTTGGATGGGACAGCTGCTTCATCAAAATATCCCATCTGTGGATGGTTTTGCAGGGTGCACAACATAGCAATAACCTCTTTCACCCCTTTTCAACTACATCTTTCACATTAGAAAAGATGTTTAATCTGCATGTGTCCAGTCCTTAAGCATCTTGTGTCCAGCGTGCAAAAAGAAATTCTCATTTTCCCAACATCCAACAAAGAGGTCATAAATTCTGTTCATTGGTCTTAGGGCAGCACCACCAAGACCTGGCTCATGCCTTTGCTCTGCCTCCAGAGGTATGTAGGGATTTCATTAGAATCATTATGGTTGGAAAGGACCTCTAGGATCATCAAGTCCAACCTCCATCCCAACATCTCCCTAACCACTAGACCATAGCCTCAAGTGCTACATTTACTCAGTTTTTAAACACCTCCAGGGATGGTGACTCCACCACCTCCCTGGGGAGCCTGTTCCAGTGCCTGACCCCTCTTTCAGTAAAGAATTTCTTCCTAATGTCCAGTCTAAACCTTCCCTGAAGCAACTTGAGGCTATTTCCTCTCGTCCTATCATTAATGATGTCAGAGAAGAGACCAGCACCAGCCTTGCTACAATCTCCCTTTAGGTAGTTGTAGAGAGCAATAAGGTCTCCTCTGTCTCCTCTTCTCTAGACTAAACAACCCCAGTTCCCTCAGTCGCTCTTCATCAGCCATGTTTCCCAGAGCTCTCACCAGCCTCATTGCCCTTCTCTGCACCTACTCTAGCACCTCAATGTCCTTCTTATCCCATGGTGACCAAAACTGGACACAGTGCTCAAGGTGCAGTCATCACCTCCCCACTCCTGCTAGTCACACTGTTTCTGATACAGGCCAGGATGCCCATTAATGGAAGGTCAAATTACTTTGACACATGTAAAGGTACTAGTCCAGCCACCACCGTGCACCCTAGCAGGGTGCTTCTGACATGTCCTCAGATGTGTGTGAGTCAGATAAGAGCAGAAACTGGAAAGTCAGCAAGAGCTTCAGTGAGAAAGTGCTTCCTCCTGACTCCTTTGGAAAAATATTGCAACTCGTGTGTATATTAACTCATCAGCTCTCCACTCAGCTATGTAGAAACTTGACTTCCCATTCCATAGCTCTGGGTCCTCCACTCCTGTTAATATTGTGTTCACTCAGGACAGTCATGACAAAGATTTGAATTTTAGCCCAACCTGGCAGTGCGAAGCCTCTTGCCAACTAACCTAGTGCAAAGCCACAAAATTTGGTGCTCAACCACGACATGCAGAGATAGAATTACAGGTAATGAAACATCTGCTTCCCACTGTGTAAGTGGTGTTCCTTGGCCTACCATGGGCTGCATTGGAGTTGGTACAAGCTGCTTTCTGGAAGCCAAAGGTCCCACTTTGGCAGCACTTTACCAATGCTGTTCCCACTCTAACTCTACACTGGACATATTTTTATAGACTAAAATAGCCAGAGGAACAGTCCAGAATCAGGCAGTAAGTTGCTGTTCACATTAGTGCCCAAGGATCAGAAATGAAATTAAAGAATATGAATTAAAAAGAAATGAAGAAGACCAGGGTGCAGCTGGACTGCTGGTTTACCAGGCAGCACATCTGCATGGTTGCTTCACACTTTGCAATGTGAGCCCTTCCTACCTAATGCACATTAAACTGAACACACTGAGGGGAAGAGGAAGGAGGCACACATTCAGAGATCAGCCTTCAGATGGAGGCAGGTTCTGTTTGGGTTTTGTACAGTATAATTTCAGAGAACAAATCAGATACGATCATAGACAATCAATACAGTAACTCCAGGTATAAATCCAGGTCAGCAAAGAAGCAACGATTTATGCACGCAGCCATCAGATCCATAGTGTTTACTCCAAGTGTAGTGCAAAGAGTGTTTTGGCTTGCAGTCAAGAAGACAGCAGAGGAGAAAAGAGCAAGTTGAACATCACCTTTTCATCTGGAGACTAATCCTGAACCCTTTAAGGTTCAACTTCAAAGGGTACTGAGGTGAAAAAAAGAAGCCCAAATGGATCACAGAGAATTACAGATACTCCCTAAATCAGTCTGCTAGCAAATCAACTGATTGATCATGGTAAGAATGGACCATAAAACAGTCCTCATACACAAAAGGATAAAACAAATTAGACCTCACTGACCAGATACTGTCTTCACCACCTCCAGTAGTAGCATGCTATAAATCTGTCCACACTCTATTCTTAAATACTTCAGTGTAAAACCTGCTACAGCCTGGAGACACATCCAGTAGAGGCTTATCTGTTATAATTTATAAGCACCCAAGTTTTCCTTATTTCTTGAGGGCTCTGATTGCCCTTGGTTGAAGGACTCAGCTGTTTGTGAACCAAGGCCCAGCTTGGTGCAGAAAAGCTACTTAACCCTGATACTGTGTTCCTAATGAAACTGTCATTGGGAGGTGGTGGTGAACGCATCCATCCTCATGGTGAGAACATCCACAAGTTGGAACTGTGCAAGACAAGAAAAGCAAAAAAAACCCACAAAAGCAAGCAAAAAGAAAGACAGAAAAGTAATAGCAGGGATGTATTAGGTAGCAGTTCCGGCATTCAAGAGGGAAAATATATTGACACAAAAAAGCTGTGAGACCCTAATTTAAAAAACAGGCACTCAGAAGATGGCAGCTCAGCAGCACCAGGGATCAGCCTGTTCCAGGGAGCACTGGAGATGAGCCCTTCCTCACCTGATTGATGAGTGTCTTGCCAACAGAAACACTGTGATGGGCATATTAATGCTTAACCTGCTAGCTCATTAACTTTGATATCTACTGTGTATATAACCCAACAAAGAATTTCTGTGTACTCTTTAAGTTATCTGCATCCTGATTGGATAATCTCTGTGTGCATTCTAAAGTTGTTTGGATCAGGTATGCTGGAAAAGGAGTGTTACAGTCCATACAACCAAGACTTTGTAATAGACCAAGAAGCCTTCTCCTGTGTCTTCTTCCACTTGAAAACCCCCTTTTCTATACTCTTACCAAGAGGTAGGCTAGCCAAAATTCTGGCACTGAAGCAAACGAAGAGGAATGGGTCAAGGCAGCAATGATTTCTGGATCACTGCTGCTATATTTCCTCCTCCTGTCACACCTCTCATCCTACTGCTCAGGCATAGTTTAACAAGGGTAGATGTTCCCTTAGCCCAAGGGCTCACTGAGCAGCAATGATTACTCCTCGGTTCTGACACAAATGGACACTCTCAAGCACCTTGCAGAAAAATTTCAGGTTTTTTCTGTCATTTGTTATTGCATCTCCCAAAAATCTGAGGGAAAACAAAAATGCCACAAATCAGGCAGTTTCAGCAAACCAATCACTGTGATGAAAATGGAAAGAAATATGAGGCAACACCTAGAGATCTCTAAGTGAGCAAAAAATCTAAAAAGCACATAGCTAAATAAAAGGCACTGAAATGTTAAATGGTTCAACCACTGTGACATAAGTAGCATTGAAACTTGGCTATCAAAAATTGTAAAAACCACCAGCCATATTTCTTTCTATTTTTGTACTGAAATAAAAGTGCCGAAGTCCTATACAAAGAAAAATGATCCTTTTAAATCAAGATTTATAGATTGCCACCTGGCTTTTAATTTATCTCCTTTCTCAAATTAACAGGCTGTGTCACTGGAAGAGAAGAACATTAATGACACAAGACAGCAGTGTCATCTCCTACTGCAGAGTAAATCTTGAAGAAGAAAAAAAAAAAAAAGTAAATCAAAGCAGTTGTTTAAAATAAATCAACAGCCTTGGCTGAGTTGGCTGTCTGCATGGCAGATATTTATTGCCTCACACAATCCTTACAGAGCGACAATATCTGGCACTGATTGGTTAAAAATAAATTAAGAAAGGTACTTCCAGCAAAAGAAACAAATAATAGTGTTCAATATTTTCTTTCTGGTTAAGGTAGAAACCTTCTCTTGAGCAGCAGGAGTACAAAATGGAGATGTGTTTAAACCACAGTGTTCAGCCATGAATTCTACCTTCTGTCAATTCTAGTGTCAATTTAACAATACATATTGCTGTTTCATTTCTATTTCATTTCATATTTCATGCAATTCAGGAAACACACTATATCATTTTTAAGAGCCAGTCATCTTGGAAGCCTCCTATTTCAGGCACAGAGTGCTCAGCTCTTTCTGAGCTCCAGTTGGAGACACTTTAGATGTGATCCCACAGTCACTATGATCGTTACAAAGCATAAGGCACCAGAGTTTTTCTGCTGTGAGGCCCAAACCCATGGGGCTAAGCAGACTTTGGGATACCTCCCATCTCCTGTTCTTCTCTGGAGGAGGCACTGCACTCTCAGAAAGCTCGGATGTTTTCCAATTGGGGCAGAAGTGGCTCCTGCTGCAGGTACCACTTCCAAACCTAGACCTGCTGGCGAGCACATGTTTTCAGTGCTCAGCACACAGACCTGATAGGCAGCCCAAAGTCAACTGTCATCCAAACATTGACATATACTTTTAAAGTTTAGCATAGTTGGATTAACAAAGGCTGCACTTTTAACCTTTGTATCAGTAAATAAAGGAGTCCCGTAATCTGTTCTGCTAAAAATATTTAAATTGACACAGACTTGGGTTTTTGAGGGGAATTAAGTGCAACATTAACAAATACAGCAGTGTAGCTACTCTCAGGTGAAAGCTAAGAAAGGATTACAAAGTTTAGCAAAGGTCACAGATCTCCCACTGCAGACATTTGTGGTTTCCAAGATAAGACCAGAGGGAACAATGCAACTGTCTATTCTGAGCTACTCCATGACATTAGACCCTTTCACTTAGTGCAGCAGGGAAAATCCTTCTTCCTTAGTGTGTTCCTACCTTTGAATCCTTTAAACAGTCATTGAACTAGGTCAGGTATTTTCTAAGAGATATGATACTGACCCTATTTAAGATTGCATCTGGGCCAGCTGAGTCCAGTGCTTCATACAAAGAGCTTTATAAAATATAATAATCCTTTCCTCTCAGTTTGGGTGACGGTTCTCAGGAACAAAAAAGAAAGATCAGCATCTCCAAGCAATGGTATAGGAGTTCAGCTTTGTTGTTGCAAGGTCTTGCCTTATCTTTGACCAAAACACCATCTGCTTTCTTAAAGAAGAACAAAGCTTCTGATTTTTCAAATCTCAGTGCCCATCATCTCCCACAACAGTCAGAACAATCCTTGATGCCTGTGGTCGCTCTCTACCCCCATGCTGTACAAAGGCTGGGTACCAAGTGAAACAAAGAATGACAGATTTCATGGAAGAGGAAAATATGCTTTTGTGGTCCTTCAGTTTTATTTTTGCTTTCCTAAGAACTTTTCAGATAAGTTTTGTGGGATTATGATAAAAACTTCCTTTAAACAAAAAATCCATTCTAGAACAAATGTTCGTTCTTAGGGAGAGAAACCCCCTGCATTTTAATAATGCTTTTTACCTTGGACTTTCTACCTACACCAGAAAATAGTCCCTGACATCCAGATAGGCTCTTTGTGTGGAGAAAATAAAATAATCTGTTCAGCACTGCTCAATAACCTGTGAAACACTGAAACAGGTTTCCCAGAGTTGTAGTAGATGCCCCTGGAAACACTCAAGGATTGGTTGAACTGAGCTTTGAGTAACCTGGTCTAGTTGAAGATGTCCCTACTCATTGCAAGGGAGTTGGACTAAATGACCTTTAAAAGTCTCTTTCAACCTGAACTATTTTATGATTTCATAGCAGTGCTGAACTATCAGCCTGCAGTGACTAATCAACAGCTGAAGCAGCTACCACATGTATCCCAACAAGTCTATCCAAAAAACTTGCATATAATGAAATATAAATTAAACTCATAGTATAAATGATATCTGGAATTGAAGGAAAAGCTTAGCACACACATTAAACAGTTCAAATAGATGTGTGACAACCAAAAGCAGCCAGTAGGGAGATACATGATGTAGTGTACAGGAACATGTTTAAATCCAGTACATCTGTCAGCTGGCAGCTGCTGGGCAGTCACATCTCATGGGGTTCTGGTTAACCATTGATACCTGGGCTTGTTATTTACTGAATAAAAGAGTCTGTGACACAAATCTGCTGTTGAAATCTAGTTCTATGGTTAAAGGTAACTAAGTCAGGGTCCTCAGAGAGATGGTCCAAGTGACAAGACAGAGGTCATGACAAGCCCATGACACAGAAATGAGTCAAACTCCCATTTTCTGAGTGCATGGGCTTTTCCACACAGCACTGTCCATCTTTCTGATGAAATTCCCCAGAAGGTAGAAAATCAGCAGTGGACATGAGAACAGAGAGGATTTAATTTGATCGTGCAGCTGGCCTGTAGTATTACAACTGAAATTCCTGCATTTTCTTTTTCATTTTGGTTTTGTATGTCTTTTGTTCACCCTCTTTTTCATGTGTGTTATTGCAGAGTAACTGCTGGCAGTCACAGCTTCAGATGTGAGACTTTATCACAGCAGGATTAACTAAATCACAATACCAGAGCCCATACAGCACTAACCCCCTTCCTTTTCACATCCCAGAGGCAGATGGCAATAAAAAATGAATTTTCTTATATTGTTAAAGCTTATGCATTTTCACCTGCAAGAAGGATTTTTGCTTTGGTTCAAGGAGGAAACTGATTTTACAATTACAATGGAAAAGATGAACAGGCTCTACATCAAGGTGACTAATATGTTCTGTAAGTTTGTGAAAAGCTGGGATTTTTCCTCCTTTTTTTTTTTTTAATTAAAGTTGTCAAGAGCTGTTTTTGCTTTGTGTATAGTCTGGTACTAAGACACATGTAGATTATGAGCATGAATTCTTGCAACAAAAGTATGGTGATACAATCCCATATTAAAGATGTTGGGGGTTTTTTAATCCCACACACAGACTGGCAGCGCCCATGATAAGTTCAGCTGATGCATGACACATTTCAGAATTTCAGGCTATCACAGGATTATTGCCTGTGGCAAGGCACTGAACATGATGCAGCCAGAGCTACCTTTCTCAAGATCTTTGAGATACAGCAGAAATTAAACCTCTGCCAGAGCAACACAACAGAAGAATTATGCAAGCACAAGCTGGAAATATGAGTGCTTTTACAAGATCTCCCCCTGCAAAGGTGCTTCTTTAGGGTGCTGGACTGTATCACATGCAAGCTGATAGTCTGAGGATGAGGTTAAACCCACTGTGATTTGCTAAGGATACATCCTACAGCTGAATGATATCAAATAGGCACCACAAATGCAGAAAAGCCATTTTTAGTTCCAATACAGATAGAAACAAATAAGGTTCTTATTGCTTTCAGGTACAATGCAATGAATAGCCATGGAAAAGTGTGTCCTCCTTGGGGCTGCTATGGCAAAAACAAGTTCTCCTTGGAAAACCTACTTTCATCCCAAGCAGCTCTTGTGCTGTACAGGAAAGCTGCTGCAAGGTGAACCCCAGCATGAACAGCCAGCACATCACTCCCAACCTCCTCTTGGGATGCTCATCCTGCTCCAAGTGACCTTTTGAGACTTCTCTGAGTTCAAGCCCAAACATATGCTAACTAACACAAAAACTTTGTTCTGAAGAAACTGCATGGGGGAAAGTCATTCCAGGCAACTTCCTGAGACAGATGAACTCTTAAAAAGCCATTTAGTCAGCACTTGCCTTTGTCTCTGAGCTTTATGTAATTTACATAATACATATTATTGTTAAGGGAAATGTTGCAGCTGTGCTAATGACTTCCAACAAATTATTTAACAAAAACAAGGGGATCAGGTTTTGGGGTTTCTTTCTGATATGTTCTGGAACTGAACCATGAACCCTACCCTTCCTCTTCACAGATATAAGAAAATAAAACCTTTTCATCACTCACAAATGGGACTGGGTTTGAGTTGTGAATGACTGACAACAAGCTATTAAGTCTCCTGAGCCATTCTGCTCCCCCCCAATTCATTTTTCGCTAGGGAAACTCTGAAGGATGCTCCACATGATCCATTGCAATTTAATCACACAAAATAAATGACCAAGTGCAATCTCCATCTTTCTAGCTAATTTTTTTCATTAATGTATTGATTAATAATTGGTTTTCTTTTCCTGTACATCATATCGATTATGCATTAGATCTTCAGAGCAGTAATGGGAATGTAGACACCATCTTCCATTATTGAGGCATTTAATATAAGAAGATGTCTGGTACAGATTAGGTAGACATGTCAAACCAGTATGAAGCTGAAGCTATTAAAAAAATCCCATTATTGTTTAAGTTGCCTTTCTTTCTTTTAACTTTTATGTTTATTAAAGTCTGTACTGGTGCCTTGATCACAATGACAAATTCCATGTAGAAGACTGTCTACCTTGTGGCAACTTGTTCACATACCCATATGTAAAACCAAAGTTTAAGCTTTTGATTTGCTTTTTTACCATGATAAATCTAGAGTAATTATTGCTATTTAAATGTAGGTTGAGCTTCCTTCTGCTCACCACAGGCTCAGCCTGTGTGTTTGACATTATTATGGAGTAGCTGATCTCCAGGTCATGTGGCTGTACGTGCATGTACCTGCTTTGCTGCTATTCCTCTACTCTGCTTACAGAATATCTCTGGTACATGGTGTATCTCGTGTTTACTTAACTGTCAGTGCTGTGATTATGCAGATCCAGAGCCCAGTGGTGTAATAATTGAGCCTAGCTGTCCTGTCCAAATCCCAACAATTCAAATTGCCAAGATACAGAAGGTAGACAGCCTAGAACTTAAATTTTTGGACATCTGATGCAGTTGTACACAATATGCAAGTCAGCCTTAAGCATCACAATAAAATCATCTCTTTTATGACACTCATTGCCTTATTTTTTTTAAGTAATTGTTCTCCTGAAATCCAAAGAAACTTTGCAGTACTACTATTACTCACTTGCCATTTTCTTTCTGGGCTTGATAATATTTACTGTTTGGGTTTTTTTTTAAAAAAAATCACCCCACAGAAACATAATTCTAAACTGAAAATTCAGTTTTCTTGTAGAATATTTAATCCTTATTGTTAGAGAAAGATCTTTCAAATGTAATACCTAAAAAATGAGAGTCAAGATAGAAAAAAGAACCCAGTATAATTCAGGTCTGTGAATTTTTAACACTTTAGATTGACAGCTCTAAAATGAGAGTATTTGATTGTAGCTGCTTCTAAAAAAAAAAAGCCACAGACAAACAGGTATCTTTGCTTTCACTGATTTCTATCCCTTTGTCTGTGTTCATCTTTCACTAGTTCATCTCTGTCACTAATGAACTCTCAAGAACAGCTCTCATGTTCTTGAAATGGTTTAAGTCTGCGTTCAGTCCCAAATTGCACAACACACCATGGAAAGCATTGTTATAGGATCCATTTCTTTGCAAACATTCTTCAGTTAATGCATAAGCAAGCTGACTTGAACACAAACAGGAAAAAGATTTAGAGAAAAAAACCCAACTCATTAAAGTGAAGGAGCCAAAGAGCTTTAAAATTTTGTTTAGTTCATCTGTCACAAAAAAAAGAGATTGATTTCTACAAACACTCGAACCAGAACAAAACGAAGTCTACTTGTGAATTTCTCACAGAAAGATTCATCTGTGCTTTGCCACGCACAGTGCACACCACTGAGACATCTCTACATCCCAGATGGGACAAACACTCTTAATGAAGTGCTTCCCAGGTTTTTAGAGCAAACCTTCCTGATCATTCCCACCAGTCTGAGGTCCACCCATCCCAATTCCTCCCATCATCTCTGCCTCAGCAAGTTCATCTCCTGATGTAAGTCCTCTCCCCAGAACACCAACTCTCCTCACACTTTGGTCTCTTCTAACCTCTGAAACATGTAGATGATACTGGAAATCAATGGAGATCAGGGGAGAGGAACAGGAAGCAGTGAGCTACAAGTAGCACCAATTAACCTGATAAACTAGGTGAAGAGTAACTTCAAATCAATTTAGGCTGAACGTAACTGTGGAGTGAATAACTGGCTGGGAAGAGGTGGGAGGCTGTGTGAGGACACAGCACAGCTACCATTTGAAGATCAGTCACAGTCCCACCTCCTTCCTGGAGAAATGAAGGCAACAGTAGTGGTAGAACAGGAAGAGAAAGCAGGGAGGAGCAAGCAGAGCTATTGACCTGTCCCAGCCTACATTTTACCTGCACGATTTCTTAATGATCGGGTACACTGGATTGGACCAAACACATCAGTGAAGAAAGAAGAAAATTAAGGCCAGGGCAGAAGAACAAATAATCATGAACGCTTCCAAAAGCAGAAAAACTTTTAACACCTATTCATATGAATTATAAACTTTTCTTTGAAAAACAGCAGAGTGCAATGCCCTCAATGCTGTTTAGGATACTTTGACTGCACTGGAAATATTTACAGCTTCTGGATTGGTACATATATTAATTGCACTTGTAACTTTACTGTCCTATAAAAGTGTTCAGTACTGATAGAGACAATGATAGCATATTGTTTCAAAGTTCTAATTAAACACAACCAGAATTAATTTAATAAACTCCATTTTCAGTAAGCATCAGGAAGCTTCCCCATTACAATAAAGTCTCCTTCAAGTAGGTTATGCTGGACAAACAGGAACTGCAACATCACTCATCACTGCTTACATGCCAGTTCTTAGTGCTTTCTTGCCTCTCTCAACTGGTCCAAGTCCACTTCCCTCTAACAGACTCCAACGTTTAGCCATTATCTCTTCCCACCACTGCTCCAGCAGCTCCAGTATTTCAGCAGTGCTTTCACCTTCTCCACTGCCATCTGCTAGCTCTGCAATAACTTCCCCAAATGTACACTGCATAGCTTCCCCTGGAGAGGAAAAGGGGAGTATTTTCCTAGGAAAATATTTTATGCACTGATGTTTCTGTTAATTCGTTCCAAGAAACATGAGCTTGTTGCCTTCTATACATTAAAGTTACAAAAGATCAAAACAAGCTTTACTGTCCCAGCAAGAGAACATGAGACACACCTCAAATCATCCTCAGTTTATCTGCCCTTGTGTTCCATCATGTTGTTTGTAATCTGTTCCCAGATAGCACTGTGACAAATAGCACTACATACAGCTCTAACTCCAGATTGCTACTACTAAAAACAAGAGTTGTAATAATATCTAGTTTCCCCACTGGCTGTGATTGTGCTGGAGTACAAATGATGTCTGGAGATTGTGCAGAAGGAGATGGGATTTTTTTTTTTTCTCCTTACAGATGATTCACACCATCTTCTTTAGCCTTTAGGATTGCTCCCCTCTGATGATAGCAGAGACAAGCACAGCTGATTTCTTTTATGGCTTGCACTTAGTGACACATAGACACTAGTTGCTTCACCCAGAGAAGGATATCAAATGCAGAAAGTAACAGCATGGAAAGTGAATGAACAGGAAGAATCCATGGGTCTCATCCTTAGCAAGCTGAGCAGTTTTAGAATCATAGAGTGGTTTAGGCTGGAAAGGACCCTTCAAGATCATCTAGGGTCCAACCCTCCCCTCCTGCCACAGCAGAGACCCCTCCCACTAGACCAGGCCACCCAGGACCTCTTCTAACTTGGTCTTGAACACCTCCAGGGATGGAGTGTCCACAAACTCCCTGGGCAGCCTGTTTTTTTCCTTCTAATTTCTAATCTAAACCTACCCTCTTCCAGTTTGAACCCATTCTCTCCCATCCTATCACTGCAGGCCCTTGCAAAATGTCCCTCTCCAGGCTTCTTGTAGCCCCCTTCAGACACTGGAAGGCTGCACAGGTTTTTTTTTGCTAATATGACATACAAGAAATGAAGACCTCCATCTGCAGAAAAAACCCAAACCACTATCTGAACAGCATACTGATGTCCACCTCATGTTCTGGGGAACAAGTTTGTGACAGCCTTTCTGAGATTCAGTGGCTGAGATAAGGTTGGCTTCATGGTCTCAGCATGAGCCAGATTACACCTTTGATGGAGATACTTTGACATACTGTAGCACTTCTGATACATTGCAGAATGATAGACCCATCATAATTATATACAGGATTTCTTTTCCACAACAGGGGTCTATGCCCATTACCAAAATCCTTCTACAGCATTTTGGCTGACTGGATCCATGTTTCAAGACAGACTATTTAGATATAAACAGTGTAGATACACAAATACAATTAAAAGCCTAAACCTTTCTAGTAATTTAAGGCACAACTCCTATTGCTCTAAAGGAGTCAAAACCAGACTGAGTGATTGTGGCAAAAGAACTCATTTATCTTCCCTGACTAAAGAGAGAGGTTAAGTGGGTAGTTCAGATCTTGACCACAATAAGATAAGCATTCATAAAGAAACAGCAAACACCAAACAAAAAATTCAAGCAGAATTAATCCCACCTTCTGGCTCTGTATCTGTCTTCCACTCACAGTTTACTTCCTTTGCATGTGACAGCTTCTTGTGTTAACCAGGAACCTGCCTTTAGGGAGAACCTCTTAGAGTTCATGAGTTACATTGCTTGTAGAGTGCAACCAAAAGTTTCTATACTAGACAACTTTAATTTTTTTAAATGTAGACAGCTACTTTCCCAGATTGTGATGGATTTGTTTTTATTTGTAATACTATTTTGCCTTCTGCAGCACCATACATCTCATCATGGCAGAATACTTTACAAACATTTAATTAAGCCTTATGATGTCCCACCAAGGTTGGCAGGAAGGTGTTTCATAATGACATCAGATACTTAAAACCTAATCATTAGGTTTGGGGCAGAAGTGGGACCACAATATGGAAATTTCATTGCCATTCTCCAGTCTGACTATCTGAGGAGTTTCTGACTTTGAAGGGCCTTGGGTGAACAGTGCTATGTCAGGTGGCAGTAAAGCTAGAGAGGAAGATGAAACAGAATGTGTTATGGCAATCTTCCCAGGATTTCAGGTGACAGAAGTTAGAATCTCTAGCCTTTGGCTTCATTCACTGATGGACAGAAGGGTTTAGGATTATTCTCCATCCCTGAAAAGGCTATGGACAATCACAGTGCCCTAGTGCAATGTGTTCTCTTCTGGCATCCAGAATGGCGTCCCAAAACAGACCAGCAAGGTCAAACCTTTGCCCACGTGAGCTGGCACATTACATGCAATGCTCAGACTTCCCCTTGGCTGCCATAATCGATGGCCACAGCACCTGTCTCACTAAGTTACAGAGATTTGTGACCCTTGAACAACAGAAGGGAGGAACTAAGTGCAAGGAAGTTGACAGTGAGGTCGTATGTGTGCTCTATAGTGAGGTCTCAGCCCACTGGCTAATGAAATCAAAACTCTTCTGGGGATTTATCGACAAGTCCCAATCACAATCTTTGTGTCTCAGACTAACTCTTAAAATCCTACCTGAATCTCTCCTTTTTGTTTTGCTCCAGAAGAATTTGGGCAACTCACTGACTTGCAGAAGTAGCCTAAGAGAGCTGCAGGACTCATGTCTGCTCATAGTGGATTTCTCAACATCTTTGGCTAATATCTTTAGCTTTGTTTGCCATATTCCAGTGACAAGAAGTCAGAGCTGGAAATTTGGTAGATGGCAAAGTTTCCTGCTTGTGGCTCAAGAGNTAGATGATCCTTTGAGGTCCCTTCCAATCCCTGACATTCTGTGATTCTGTGATTCTCAGCACAGGCCAGACTTCTTCAGTCATTTGAGCCAAGTCACTTCTCCACCACATACCATGGCACCCAATCTTTAAACATGTGGCGACAGAACTTCCCTGCTTTATAGATATGATCTGAAGTAGGACATATATCAAATTAATAACATTTTGCACAGGTACTGATGAGCTAAATGTTACTTAAATTCTGTATTTATATAAACAAAGAACTCTGAGCATGAGGCAATCCTTTAATTGCCATGGTCTTAATTCCTCAGCTTTCCTGTCTAACAAGGCATGCAGCAATATCTGAAGGAGTGGTCAGATGTTCAGGGCTCCTTGTGTAGCTTCCACAGTGCTGCACTAGTACAGACTTCTTAAGCATCTTACTAATTTCTTTTATTTATGGCTTTTTTTTTTTCATAAGCCTTGATTGAGTAACAGCACAGGGAACAAGAAGCCCAAAGGGCAGGGAGGAAAGGAATGCCTGCCAGATTATAACTGGTATATATGCACCCATCTGAGCCAAGCAGGGTGGGCAATTAATTAAATTGTTTAATTCATCCCTTCCAAGCTCTCTGTATGCAACTGCAATTGGGACATCCTAGTCAATCAGTACATACAATAGATTTAGAGAGCTCTTAAAGAAAGAGATTACTGCAGGATTTTATACATCTTAAGGCTTTTTATCTCTGCTTGTAGAGGAACATGGTTAGGGACTACAAAATATTTCTTCCTATTCCACAAGCACACTTTGCATTAGGAGGATGCACTGCAACTAATTTGTTGGTCTTCTCCAAACGCAGCACATTAGACAAGAGCCAGGTAAAGAGACACAAGAAGTAGCTTTTCTGTCACATCCTAAAAGCTTCAGTCTGTTTTATCATGTCCATATTTTACAAGTGCATATGCTGGCGTTTCTAAGTAAGATTTACAGTGACTTGCTAAATGCAGAGGGTTGCTTAAAATAACCATCAAACTCTTAGTCCAGCTTTCCTGAAATCTAGGGGCTTTTTAGTGGGGCTAAGGACCTACAACACATTTGAAATTCAAAGCATTTAAAATCAGGATACCCTTTTCAAAAGGCCTTAAATAACCTGCCTTGAGTCTAGCATGGAGACCACATCCCTAACCAGTCCTCTTCTGTTACTGCATATCTGATCTAATTCTCTCAATGGCTTTGGGAAAAAACCAGGGCCTTAAACATGTTACTGGTCAGCAAAGCAGCAACAGAAACACTTCCTTCTTGAAATCATTTTATATACCACCAAAAAATAAAGACAAAATGAGTGAATGCCCTCTTTTAGGAAGATTTTGTATCCTACTACTGAGAAAACACAGAATCAGAGAATGTTAGGAGTTGGAAGGGACCTCTAGAGATTATCTAGTCCAACACCCCTGCTAGAGCAGGATCATCTAGATCAGTCACATAGGAATGCATCCAGGCAGGTTTGGAATGTCTCCAGAGAAGGAGATTCCACAACCTCCCTGGGCAGCCTGTTCCAGTGTCTGTCACCCTCACAGTGAAAAAGTTTTTCCTTATGTTTACCCCAAACCTCCTATGCTCCAGCTTGTACCCATTGCCCCTTATCCTATCACTGGCTGTCACTGACAAGAGCCTGGCTCTGTCCTCCCAACACTTGCCCTTTACATATTTATAGACATTAATGAGGTCACCCCTCAGTCTCCTTTTTTCCAAGCTAAAGAGACCCAGCTCCCTCAGCCTTTCCTCATAAGGGAGATGCTCCACTCCCTTCATCATCTTAGTGGCTCTGCGCTGGACTCTCTCCAGTAGCTCCCTGTCTTTCTTGAACTGGGGTGCCCAGAACTGGACACAGTACTCCAGGTGGGGCCTCACCAGCACAGAGTAGAGGGGAAGGAGAACCTCCCTCGACCTGCTGGCCACGTTCTTCTTAATGCAGCCCAGGATGCCATTGGCCTTCTTGGCCGTGAGGGCACATTGTTGGCTCATGGTCGTCCTCTTGTCCACCATGACACCTGGATCTTTTTCTCCGGGGCTGCTGTCCAACAGATCAGCCTCCAACCTGTACTGATCCATGGGGTTGTTCTTCCCCAGATGCAATACTTTACACTTGCCCTTGTTGAGCTGCATTAAATTTCTCCCCACCCAGCTTTCCAGCCTGTCCAGGTCTCACTGGATGGCAGCACAGCTCTGGAGTGTCAACCACTCCTCCCAGTTTTGTATCATCAGCAAACTTGCTGAGGGTGCACTCTATCCCTTCATCCAGGTCATTGATGAATACATTGAATAGCATTGGACCCAGGATCGACCCTTGGGGCACACCACTAACCACAGGCCTCCAACTAGACTCTGCTCCACTGACCACAACTCTCTGGGCTCTGTCCTTCAGCCAGTTTCCAATCCATCTCACCACACAATCATACAATCCACACTTCTTACTCATAGTATCTTTGTCTTTGGCTGTTCTTGGGAAGCAGTGCAGGGACTCATACTCTGTAGAAGCTCTCAGTACTGCACAATACGACACACCTGCAGGTGAGGACAGACACCAGATAGTTTCCTTCCTACCTCATTGCATTTTTTGAAGCTGAGTGCTGATGTAAAGATGAATAGGATGAGCCTCCTTAGCACAACAACATTCTCTGGAAACTATTCCCAGGAAGTATAAATTGACAGGTATGCACTGACATAAGCTGGGACCAGAATAGATGTCAAGATGTTCTACAAAAGCAATCAGTGTGACAGTTTAGACCTAAGTCTCCTTCCCACGGCTGTGAGCATCTCTAGGAATCTGGGGCCATTTCAGATTTGTGGGAAACTATGTGTAGGAACATCAGCAGCAGGTCCCAGAAGACTTAAAAGCAACCTGTCAAATTCTTGGAAGATTCTCAAGTCACTTTTTGAGATCAAAAATATTCAAGAAGGGCAGAGTCTTCCTCAGTTCATATGTTAAGGATGATGTTTCCTTCAGCATTTCCAGTGAATCCAGCACCCTGCTGAAATGGAGGAGGAACCCCAGGGAGATTCATAAATTATATCATCCTTTTAGGAGGCACATTTGTCCTGATTTCCAACAGCAGCTCTGGCTAGTGAAGCTTTGGGTGTTACTCCAGGCACAGCAATCACTACCACCCAACTCAGTACCTAACTGCCCCTTCACACCTGTGCCCCCATGCACAGCCACTGTGCTCTGAGCACAGCTGCCAGATGTTGCACAGCTGTTATGTCTCATCACTCATCACTTGTCTCAACACAAGTTTTGGCTTTCTGTGTAGAGGTAGGACAGATCAAGTAGTTCTACAATAGTGCTTGAACCCCACCACATAATTCTCCCTTGGTTAAGTGGGGGCCATCCCCAACTACCTCTTCAGAGGCAGTTCCATTGGATGGGAGATGGTGTGTCTGGGGTGCTGGAGTGATCATAAGGAGTGAAGCATTTGGGAAGATGTTTGAGAAAAGTCTAGAAGACAAAAAAAGGAAAAGAAGAGCCTTTGGCTTCTGGTAACCCTTTCTCTCTCTACAATAAGTCAGGGATTTACTGTTTTCCCACCTTCCCCCAATCTTAACATGAAAAAACCATAATTCTGAAAGGGAAACTAAAGATATTTTTCACCAAGCACGGCGTCTTTATCTCGGAGTCCTTGGAAAGATCATAGAATCATAGAATGTATTGGGTTGGAAGAGACCTCCAGAGGTCATCTAGTCCAACCCCCCTACAATAAGCAGGGACATCTCTAACTAGGTCAGGTTGCTCAGAGTCCTATCAAGCCTGACCTTGAATGTCTCCAGGGATGGGGCCTCCACCACCTCTCTGGGCAACCTGTTCCAGTGATCAACATCCTCATATTAAAGAACTTTTTCCTAATGTCCAACCTAAAGCTACCCTTTTCCAGATTAAAACCATTACCCCTCATCCTGTCACTACAAACCTTTGTGAACAGATCTTCCCCTGCCTTCCCATAGGTCCCTTTCAGGTATTGGAAGGTATTATGAAAATGTGCACTGACAATTGAAAACCACCCAGGGACATTTTGATTTGTCTCTGGCTGACAACAGGAAAAAAAAAAAAAAAAAAGCCAGGAAGCAGCAATAGGGACAAAAGGTTTTTTAGGGCCACCGGCCTGAAAAAGCTT
>VYZX01029341.1:256431-282964 GCA_013401335.1 Brachypteracias leptosomus | reverse complement strand
AAAACCCCCCAGGGAAATTTTGATTTGTTTCGGGCTCACGACAGGAAAAAAAAAAAAAAAAAAAGTCAGGCAGCAGTCATAGGGACAAACAGTCCTTTCAGGACACCAGCCTGAAATAGCTTTCACGTAATCTTTATGCCCTACAAAGGTGAAATAAATCAGAGGGACAGCAGACAGGACACAGCAACCCAGACTACTACAGGTCCATTTTCTTTCTACATTGTCTGTCTGAAATAGCCTCGTGAGTGCTTCATGGCATTTGTCAGCTCCACCTACACCTACCTCCTGGGGAAGGGTCCAGATAGAGATTTACATCCCTGCAAATTCTTCATGACTATCTGATACCAGCATCATCTGGTAACCTCCTTGGATTCATGCAGAAGAGAGACTGACAGGCAGAGCAGAGAGGTTGAAGCACGAGTATCACAAAGGTCTGAGGATGTAGGAGGCTGGGGCAGAGGATAAAGCAAGGGAGAATTCACAAATTCCCAAAGAAGAAGGCTGGGGTGGATGTCAGCAGAAACTGAGAGTGGTTGGAAGGTTACAAGGCAAGTCAGAGCAAAAATAATGTTTGGAAGCTGCTTGAAACAGTTGTACATTGATTTTCTCTTCAAGCCTTTTAGGTGGCACCTGCCTGAGGCCAACCCTGCAGATATCAGGGGTAATACCCGTTTTGGTGCATAACTGCAGGGCAAATCCCATTTGAAGGGGGTTGGGCACCTGTGTCCATTTAAGACCACTGGCCCTGAAGGTCTGAAGCTTTCCTAACACCAGGCCCTGCACTGGGCAATTTTATCTCTGTATTGCAGGTCTTTGAGAACAGAGAAAGCTCAACATGCACAAACCATTTTGCAACCAAATACATTCAAATTGGGCATTTCCAATGTCAGCTGGGGGTCTCTTGGTGCACAATGCTGAATCTGGAATCACCACAGAGAGAAATTATGGTGCTATTCAGGAGTTCTCTTGGGCATCACATACACACCAACTACATGGGGTTTTTATTCTCCAGGCTCTGGGCAGTGAGTGCCAGATGACAGAGCCAACTGTAATTCAGGTTTCTGGTGACAGCAGCACAGATTTCTTCCTTCGTGAAACTGAAGCCTTTCTGCACAATTTCCTCAGCTGGGCCATAAATCCCTCCTCACACTAATTTATTGCACTGTGCCCTGTGCATTCACGTGGAGACAGCTTCATAAAAGAACACGCAACCACCCTCATGCTCTGCAACAGCATAAGAAAGATTTAATGTAAACAAGAATGAGGACTGAAGGGATAGTACCAGTGGGAAGCCTGGTCCTGTGACTAAATTAATACACTGACAGCCACTCTGAAATTTGTCTTTTCTAGCAAAATGATGAGGTACTCTGAAAGTCTCCATGACAACACAGCCCAGCCTTGTATTACAAGATGCTTATGCAAGAAAGCATCTAAAAGTACAGTGCCTGGAGAAAGCCCTCCAACAAAAAAACCCCACAGAGTTTCAGCTGCTTTCCCCACCTTATTCAGATTATTTTCCATATGTTTGGTTTTTTTCTTTCCTGAAACTTCAGATAAAAAAGGAATTTTACATACTCTTCCAATTATATCGCTGCTTGTTATTCTCAATTAAAAAGACATGCACAGAAATGTCAAGTAACGTGGAAATCTGACACATTTTTTCTTTGATCAAAGTGCTAAAACCTTGTGTCTTAATAGATGTTTCTGTTTCCAGAAGAGCTGTGTTCATTGTTAGCCACTGCAACAGTGGCCAGAAGTGTTAAATATCAAAACATCAGATGGGTTCTCATCCATGATGAGATTCAGCTGCCTAAATGTAGATGTCTGATGCCATTTGAGATGCCCCAGGCTTCCCTCCTAGCCTCCACTTGCTACTCCAGAGGAGACCAGAGGTTCTGCAGGTCTTGTGCCCCATCTCTCAGCACTATGTGGTTAACTCAGACACCAGAGCATTTAACACCCAGATTAGGGGCCTGGGAGCAACTGGTATCTGGCACTATCAGAGTCAATAAATAGTATTCAGACGCCAGGATTTCATCCCATAAATCTTATCTATTGCATATCCAGAGTACAAATATTATCATAAAGAAGTAATTGAGTGCATAATTTAGACCGTATCTCCAGGAAGAGCCTAGACCTTTCTAATCCGTTCCACTGATTCCAGTGTTCCTGTGAAGTTGCAGAAGGTCTGAAACAAGTGCAAAAATGAGTGCCTCAAAGCACTTGCCTACAGGTTGGCTGAGCTTCCCAGCAAAGCTTTCCACGAGGATCACATAAACATAGGTGGAGCAGAATATTAAAAGATGTCTTATTAAGTTAACACGGCTGGAGAATTAGCCTGCAAATAAATAAGTCAGGCAGGGATTATATAAGCTTTAATACAATCTTATCAGAGCTGAGGAGTCCCTAATTAAACTAACTATGGAAAATAGTACTTAATGAATCTGTAAATAAATACCAGCAGGAGAGATGGCAGAGCTAAAGAGTATCTATCAGGGAAGGTCTGATCCCCAGAGGAGAGTTAAAAGGAACAAAGCAAGATCAAAACTGCTAGAGCACCCCAGCCCACCTCACCCATGGACATCTCAAAGGGGAAATACACAAATACCTAGGAGAACACCCACAACCTTCTGCCTTCCCTCACTAGCTCTTACCATGCACCTTCATCTCTGTTAATTTCAGTGGAGCGTAACATCACTAAACATTCAAAACATTCAGCAGCCCAAATGTCCTTTGAAGTCTCTCCTTTCACACACCACATTTCACTGTGTTTAAACTGCTGTTAATATTCCAGCAAGTTCTACCTGGCATTGTCTTTGACTAGAAGGGTGTGTGTAATATCTTGCCAAGTTGAGGAAACCACAGCGATGTACGTTGAAGGGGCTGTGCAAAAAGTTACCTGAGTTCATGACAAAAAGGAGATCATCCAGAAGGAGTGAACCAATAAACTCCTGTCAAGCCAGAAAAATGGCATGGAAGAGTTCCACAGAGGCCAAGACTTCAAGTGAGTCAATCAGGATGTAAAGTTTAGTCATTCTGCTCCGGGGGAAGGTGGGCAGCTGCTGTCTCTGGGAGCAGGGTTGGTCATCCTGCTCTGTGGAACAGCCCTCCAAAACACAGGCCTTTAATGGTTTGGTACGGATGCCACCCATGGCCACATCCTGCTACTTTGTGAGCATTGCTGAGACAACCAGCCTGCACAACAACCACAGTGACTGTCCACAACTTCTCTTCCTCTGAAAGTTGTTGTGCCTTTCCTCCAGGACAATGTGCCACATTGTTCTCACAGCATCGCTCCAGGAAATTCAAATAAGCCACACACAAAAAAACCCAACTACTACCAAAACAAACCACCCACACTTGCAGACACCCATGCCTGTATGTTTACTCCTCCCTCAAGTCTTCAGTAGTTCTCCTCAGCATGTCGACAACTAGTACTCTGCTTGGAGGACTTCCCCTCCTTCAGCCCTCCTCAGTGCTGTTCAAAGAGGTGATGAACAACTAATTTCATCCCATTTCAGTTGTTCCACAAAACTCTCTGCAGTAGGACCATACATTGTAGTTGCACCCTGCAGGAATCACTTAAAGGTACAATGTCCCCTATCACTCACAGCTTTCCAAATAGACTCCTCCTTCACTGCTGACCATCCTTTCCCAGGGAGTTTGAGCTCAAGAGAAATTTTCTCTTAGATCTTTTATTTCCAGCTTGCTTTCAAGTTTTTGTCTTTTTAAAAGAAAACCACATTTCTGATTTTTCTCATCCCTAACAGTCAGGCTCACCCGAGCAGCTGAACCTAATAATTGACCCAAACCAGTCAATCCCTGCATCACATTTTAAGATCAGTATCACTACAACAATCTACTGCTAGAGCAACTGCCCTTTTCCAGATGCTCTCTGGAATGGCTTCTGCTGCTCTAGAAGCAGTAGACATACAGATATTTTATCTAGGAGGAAAAAGGGGAAAAAAATAAATATCAGAATAGTCTCATATTAGAAAGCTTAATTTAATTTTGATGATTAGTTTAATAGAAGTGTGTACAAGTCCATAATTTACAGAACTTTCCACAAGCCAGTAAGCTGGAAAGTCAAACTTTGAATCAGCAAATAAACAAACAGATTAGTCTTTTCATTTTATCTGAATAATTTGTTTCAGCAAGGTTCTTATTACATCACACTTCATTATGGCTACTAAAATACCAAGATCCTCAAGGAAATCTCACAGACTAGAATCCCAGTTTCCACATGCAGCACAGAAGAAATAATTACGTGGAAGTTCCATACAACATGGATTTCCTTTATTCTATCAGTAAATACCTTAAACTGTTGCCTTTGCCTCCACCAGATAACTAAAACAATACAATGGTAAGAATGCCCTCATCATGGGGAAGACATTACTGTTAATGAGGTACAGATTATATGGTATTTCACCTCCTTTACAGGCAGATTTTGACAGCTGATCTTGGCACCTCAATCAAACAGAAGTCTTCAATGCATTTCAATTACAGGAAGAAAATAAGCAGAATTTTGCACAGTAATGAACTAATGTCAAAGCTGACAGACAGCTAGGAGATTTGAAACGTCTCCTTGCACAGAGAACAATATTGATCTGCAACATCTCTTTCCAACCCTTTCTTTACCCCTTTATCCTAATCCAATGCAAAATAACTTCTTTCTAAATCAGCTTTTCTCTATCATCATTCCTTCTTAGTTCTAATAACTTACCAGTTTCAGTGAGCTTGCTCTTCTGGGTGGTGTCTTTTAGAAATAGAGATAGTTGCCTTAGAAGGCAGAGTGTTTATAGAAGAAGCTCCACAACAGTCTAGATTATGTTAAGTGGTGGGCAGGACTAAGATCCCAAACATGTGCCTGTGTACCTATCTACACCCACAGCATCACCCACAGCAGGAGGTGAGCTTGTCTTGCTGCAAGTGGTGGCTCATGTCAAAGCATATCGTTTATATGTATAATATTGAAGCTTGGTTTGGTTTTTTCTCCTAAAAGCAAGTGTGTTGGCATGAGGAGCAGCAATCCCTTTAGAGATGTGCATATAATACACTAGCGTTTGTAAAAGCAAAACAACAGAGAGAGTAGCTGAATAAAATTTTACTTGAATGATGCAGATAGCTACATTTTGAGATGATTAGATTCTGCTATAACATATACCTGACCATGGTGATTGTCAGCCTGAGTTAGACCTGGAAAAAGGGCATTCGAATGACTTTTTTTTTTTCCTCTTTTGTCTGGAACAGAACTATATTTTCAGTTTATATTTCAGGCTGATGTTTAAGAAGCTGAGAGTCCAACAACTAAGTTAGAGTTATAAGTAATTCCTCTGAAAAAATAAAACACCCAAACAAACAACAAAGCAGACTTTTTGTGTCTTTTACAATATTTTGTGCATTTTCACTGGGGAAAAAACAACAAGCATCAGGCTTCTTGTTGCACCTGAATACAGAAAGCTGCTCTGAGTCTTTCCCAAAAATCAAATGTGCTACTTTTTGCCACCTGCAGTCCTTTCCAACTCAGAAATCTGTTTATGGATAAAAATAGCACGGTGATGATGGGGCTGTGCCCAGGCCTTCTCTCCAGCCCTGAAACAAGACAGCACCTGGCAAGGACCTGCTGGTGTTAATGAGGTGATGCACAAACATCGATGGTATCAGCTGCTCTGCTCCTCTGCAGTGTGACTTTTCCTGATGCATCCTCTTGCCCTCTCTGCATATCACCACTAACCAGCACAGGTACAGGCTTGCCAATTTGTTGTGTTTCTCCTGTATTTTTCAATCATCTCCAGTGCTGAGCTTTTCCTTTCTGCTCCCTGCTGTGAGGGCAGGTCCTATTTCTAAAGTATCACATTTCAAACAATATTTGGTTTTAACCTTTAGCTCTTCTTTCTATTTTTACCCCTGAAACAATTTCCAACTGTTCCTGGCCCCTCCCCATTATCCCTGTCCTAGCTTTTCAAGTTGAAGTTACATAGAAGCAAATTGGTTTGAGTTGTTGGTTTTTTTCCAGAAGCAGGAGCACAGACATGAACCCATTAATTTTTATCTCTCTGCAGGATTTAACTTTTTCCTTACTATCCTCTTCTGGGTCATTTCAGAGGAGTTTACCTATGTAGACTTTCAGTGCCTTAAAAAAAAATAAAGTAATTTTCTAACCTTCAACAGTTATTTACTAAAGTCTATTATTATTTAGCTTAAATACCTCTGTTCCCTCTGTGGTGCTACCTTTCTTTTCTTCCAAGTATATTTATAGGCAGTTATCTCTACCTTAATTTCATTAAGCAAGGTCTCAGGCTCCCAATTATCTTAGCATATCTACATAATTGAGGGCTGAGACATGGCTCTTTATCTTACATGGAAAGATCATGGAAGAGCTCTCCCTGTTTTAGGGAGAGCAGCCATGCATGACTCTATCTCACATTTTTGATCCCTCAGCAGGCACAGCCCAGCCCCACAACACCTGCTTTCAAAGGAAAATACACCACTAATGCTCTGTATTCCCTGGCTGCAGGAATATGGTAATTCCACTACCCAAAAGTCCCAAATTAGCTGGTGACAGCTCAACACTCAGCAAAGAGGAGCATCTTTTCATTGCTAATACACCTATCTAGTTTCAAATCTTCATCTACATAACAGAAGGGCTTGAATCAGGTGATGGATCTTACACTTTCTTTAAAAATAATTGCTGGATCATGTGATTTAGTTAAGGGGTTTCCAGCCATAGGGGAGCAGAGTCAGGAAGGAGGGAAACAATTAAATCATTTAGCATAGTTAAGTTTGGGGGTTTTTTGGTTCGTTTTGGGGTTTTTTTTGGTTCTTTGATTGTTTTTTGGGGCGCTGCTATGGAATGGAAGCCTGTGTCAGAGAAGGTCACCACACACATAAATAACCAGGACACATTTCTGCACTTTGAGAAGCTGAGGTACGATAAAATGCAGTGAACAGATTAGGCAAGAGGAATCAGGCAACAAGAGCCAGCATCTAAACTGGGAGAGAATCTCAGCCTTGTTCTTGCTTTAAGCCAGGATGCCTGTATCCCCTTCAATTAAATGACCTGGATGAGTGAGAAACATGAAGATAATAAAGTAGCATTCAAATGTGTAGTAGCTCACTGCTGAATGTAGTGTATCAGGAGTTCATGAAACAAAAAGTTTCCAAGGGCAAACAATCTATTTTTCAAAGGACATTGTAGACTACTCAGAATTCTAACCTCAGAAAAGCTGCGATTATGTATTTTAGAAAGCAGATGGCTAGGACGGGATGTGGTGAAAGACTGTAAGATAATGAATGCTCTGGAGAAGATTCTTTCTTTCTCATGAGTCCAGATAGATGCTGAAAGAAATTAAGAGGTGAGGAATGAAAGGCACATCAAAGGAATGCAATTTCTAACTCACCATGTGATTAAACTGTAATTAATTGCTATAGGATGTGAAGGAGGCCACAAAACAGCAGAATTCTAAATGGGACAGAACATCTACAGAGGTATCGGGAGTATCCACAGTTATTTTTATTGATGATTAAAATTTTTAATTCAAATAATTCACCCTATCAAAATATTAAGAAAGGATGTTAAATCTCATGCTGTAGGGCTTAAGAGAATCTCCAAATATTAAAGGCTCTGGATGAGTCCCAGCTCACAGAGCTGATTATTCACATCTTCCAGTCGTTAATTCTGACACTTCAATCCTACCCTATGGTTTCAAATGAATGGGGTTGAGCCTCTGCTTCTCTCAGGCTAATTGGAATTTCTCAGCCCTACATCACACTGTCCTTGTGCCCAGAGTATTTGAGAACTGCAGGTGCTGAAGAACACATTCCTACTTATTACTTCAAAACATCTCATGAGCAATTGTATATGATTATTTATCAACTCAAAGTACAGAATAGAAGATAAATTATATCCAATTATCTCCTGTTGCCCTCTCTGATATGGTCATTTCCAGCTTTTCTTTAAAGCTTACTACCTTCCTGTTTTTTCATTCATTACCATGCTACTGACTTGGTAACAAAGAAAACCCACAAATTTTAGAGTGGCTTACCATGGAGGCATAAGTGTATATGGAAATAAAGTGTGACATGTGGGAACCAAGGACTTAAAGCATAGATAATATCTTTTATTGGATCAATTAATGAGAACTCCAGTAATAGTTTCCATCTTGTATGTGTCTTTGACCTGGTGCTGCTAACTTAAATGTGCCTCTTCATATCCTCAGTTAAATGCTGAGGCTAATGACTTTAACATTCAGATCAATAATCTCTTGAAACAGATTGAAGTGAATTTAGGGCAGGGCAAACTGCAATACACTGAATCCCTTGGGGACCCACCTTGTATCTCTTCAAACCAGTTACAGCACAGGGGTTGTAAAGCCTGCCTTGATCAAGCTGCTCTGCCAGCATGGACCAGTCTTATTTCAGAGAAACTGCTTCCAGGGGTGACAGAACAAGCCTCCTCCCTCTTTAATTTGACTGCTTAGGGTGCCAATTAGCACAGGTTGATAAGTACTCCAGTATGATGAGAAATCAATTATATGTCCAAAGATAGAGTTAAAAACTCATTTCCTGTTAGAAGGGGAAAAAAATCCTGCAGCTAGGTTATTGGAAAAATTAGAAACCAAAGTGAAATGCACAAACTTGAATGCAACAAACTTTAAATTTGAAGAATATTCCTTTTTGCAGGTGCTGATTAAGCTTTGTAAAGATCAAACTTTAAAATTAAAGTTACATATTTCAGTGGTAGGTCTTGTTGGTTACCTTTGTCAGGTTTCAGTCAGTTCTCCTGCATAACTAGTGGGTTTGAGCCTACAGCAGGTGCAAGTGAGAGAGCTAAAAGCATATATATCACTGACACTGCAGCACATTACCCTACAGCAGCACAAATGAGAGCCTTGTCCCCCACTCCAGAATGACTTTCAGATCCCACATGGCTTCCTTTTTAAAAAAGAAACAAAAAGGTGAACAGAAGCCCCTGCAGTTGATTCACCCATCATAAGTTAGATAGGAACCATCTTGGCAACTGCTTTGCAAGGTGGGCTCAGATGTCTTTCGATTTTCTTTTCAGAGGACAGAAATGCCACTAATCTGAAGTACACCAGTGTGCCTTCATATCCTGCAGTTGTGGGCTATGGCTCCCAGAGCAGAACAGACCCTTCACATCTATTGACTGCCTTGTGGATCTGGGCTAGAGACCTCAATGGCTGTAGATCAGAGATGCTCATTTATGATCATCTTTTGATGGCTAAGGTATGGCCTAACCAGACCCATGGTTAACTAGAAGCTGTTATTAGGCTCATCCAGTTGTATTTTCCAATAACTAATTCCCTCCTCCTGCAGGAGCTCAAGATAACAGAAACATCTTTGATCACTTTCTTTTGCATACAAAGCATTCAGGCACCAGTACCTTTGTTTTGCAGATGCAACCATATGTTTACACATACATGTATCAGAGCAACTACATATGTACAACAAACCTTCTGTAGACACTAAAAGGCAACACTGATTTGCTCTTTCCTGGTGTTCACAGAGTGCTGGGTTGCACTGAATGGCCCAGATGTTTCCTTCCAACTACACATTCCTGTATTTTGTTGGGTGTAAGATACACTAAACTCTCATTGGTATGCATAGTACTTGCATATGCTTTACTGTGAGTCAACAGGATTTCAGGATGAGAGCCCTCAAAATTAGAAACTGCAAAATCCTTCTTTAGCTCCTCTTTTATCTGTGATGCACCAGAAATAACAGTAGCTGCTCTGGGCACTTAACTTGCTGCATCCAGTGTATGGATTTTTGCTTTGAGAGGTCAGAGTAGCTGAGGGTCTAGGTCCTGTCTTACTCAAGGAGGACTCATAAGATATAGGCAATTCCTCTTCCAGTATTACAAAAGAGATTTTCATGGGGAGAGCATAAGGGAAACGAACTCTCCATAACTGTATTTTCTGTACCCAGGCTCCTCACAAAACACAGCTAGAGCAGCCACAGCTATGTCTTTCATCCAAATATTCAATAAATAAACTATTCACAATCACATGGTAGACTCTCAAGAACAGTTCCCTTGCCCTACTTGCATTGATCTTAATCCACATCTCCCCTCAATCTGCCCAAAGTAGTTTGTTCTGTGAAATACTCAGAGCAGTTTTGGAGCTGGCGTGCACCTCATGTTGAAGTTGGACTTTCTGGGGATTAAGAGTCTAAAAAAAGATTTTGTGAACTCAGTGACTTCACAGAACTTCCTCCTGCCTGCCCCCATCATTTGTTAATTTAGATTTCCTCCCTTAGGTACTCAGTGAAACAAAGGCTGAAGATGTTTTCCCCTTTTTTATTCCAAGGGGAGATTTATGATTAAGCAAAACAATCACACTCCTGTCTCTCTCCTAACCCAAAGAAAGCAGCACTGTTTAAATTGAAGTGAAAACATTTCAATGAACTAGAGGAGGGGAGCTACTCCCTACTGCTTTTGTGAACATCCTCAAACCAAGCATTCAAGTCTCTGCCTTAGATCGGGAGTTGTGGTTCTATGTTTACTTTAGGCAGAAGAAGAAGTTAAATCTCCCAAACCTCCATGAGAACTCTACTATCTGTTGGGTGACCCCCCTTTCATAAGGGAGGTCATAATAAGTCATGTTAATAATATGACTATTATTAACAGTCAGAGTATCTTTCTGTGTCCTTCTCCAGGAGACATCTGAAAAGGATGCTCCAAACCTTTCTAGCAGGCTGAGAGACACAAGTAGATGATCACCACAAGAGACTGTTCATCTGGATAGACATAGGAGCAAATGAAGATTTCCAAAACTGAGGCACTTTTAAACACATTCAAGAACAGAGTGGTGACCATCTGAGGAATTTCCCTCTGGAAACTCAGTGTCTGCAACCTCCATACTTCCAGAGTAAGGCAGTTGAACAGAGATTTACCAAGCAGCCACATCAAAGCAAGCACTTAGCAAGGTTTACTTACCAGTCTCCTGTCCCTTTGTCTCTAATCATCACTGGTTCTTCAGAGCTGGTCCCTCTGTCTACATGATTTATTTCAAATGCCATGTTCTGTTTAGAGACAGAGCTCTCTGTGCTAGTTGACTTACATCTGAGGGGAGTGAAGCTATTGCTCTGTCACTCCTAATTGCTCTTATTAAGAGCAGGTTTTGCTACTTCCCATTTGATGTGGTGTTTAGTAGCTAGTTAATTATTACATGTAACTGTCCTGTGAAAGTGGGAATGAAAGCAAGTTCTCAGCTGTGTACCAGAGAAGCTGGAGATGGTGTTAAGAAGCATGCTTTATTAAAGATTTATCCCATAAGGCTTTTTATAATTAATTTTTCCAATTATCCCAGCTAGACTCATGATCTTATGTTGATCACATCATTCTTTCCATCTTGCCCCTGCCACAGAACTACACTCAGCTGGTTGTTACTCAGGATTATTGCCTTTTCATTTTAGCCAGGAGAGAAATTTCTCCCTTCTATATATTACAAGTCCCTTCTTTAACAAAACCCTACTTGGGCTGTGCACGCAGATCAAACCCTCTCCTCTGTTCCTCTCCTGTCTACTCTTTGGCTACCACCACTTTCCCCTTGCTCATTCTGCAGCTAAGCTGGGCACGTCGCTCTCAGTGAGCTCCCTTTGATCACTTCATCTTCCTCTACACATCAGAAACAAGCTCCTTTAAACAGCTTTATAATTTATCCCATATCCCATTTAGCTGACTCATTAGTACCTCAAAACAAAACCAATTTCTGCTGTCCTTCCACCAGCCTTAACAGAAAGGGATTAGATGAAACACAGGGTTGCTCCCAGCTTTCCTTTAAGGGATCACATCCACCTCTTGCTCTGACACGGAACTGGGATGTTGCCAGAGTAGGGATCCAACTCTACAGAGAGCTTACTGGGAGCTCTGCTGTTCCTCACTAGTGCTATGCTCAGGTGGCCTCACATTCTTCTGCAATATCTCATTCCAAATTGCTCCATATTGTGCTGGATCTTGACCCATACAGACATCTGTAAAGTTGTAATAACACAGGGGTTCATAATCATTACTTGTTGTACTCACCTGTTATTACCATGCATCAAGCCCAATAGATAAAGCCAAATATATTATTTGAAAGACAGCCAATTTCATTGCCAAAATTACTATCATTTTCTTATATAAGTTCCTCCAGCAGCTCCATTTTCTAGAGAAAAGAGGCTGAGGGAAGACCTTATTGCTCTCTACAAGTACCTGAAAGCAGGTTGTAGTGAGGTGGGGATTGGTCTGTGCTACCAAGTGATAGAACAAGAGGAAATGGCCACAAGTTGCACCAAGGGAAGTTTAGATGGAATATTAGGAAAATTTCTTTACTGAAAGAGTTATCAGGTGTTGGAGCCCAAGGCAGTGGTGAAGTCCCCAACCCTGGAGGAATTTAAAAGATGTATAGATGTCGTGCTTAGGGATATGGTTTAGTCAAGGACTTGTTAGTGGTACGTTAATGACTGGACTTGGTGATCTTAAAGGTCTTTTCCAATCTAGGCAATTCTGTGATTCCATTTGCATTAGGAAACACCTGATTATAAGAATCTGACAGTAAGTAAGCATGTTATTTGAACTGACCATACACCAAGGCTTGAAATGGACAAACTTCACCTTCTTTGCATACTCTTGTTTCACAGCAGATATCTTTGTATCTGGGATCACTGTGTGGACTCTGAAAAGCCAATATCCAGAGTAACATCAAAGATCTGACTCAATCCAGTAGAAAAAAATGCATCCATCCTCTCTCTAAGGAACTGTGTAGCAAGAGAGGAGAGCCAGAGTCCTCCAGACAGGGCCCTGGACCTCAGGATGGGATAAATGTCTCTAAAAATGCTCTCTCTATATATAGGAGAAGCATTTGCCAAACAAATACAGTGGTTTCAGTTAAGTATTTGAAATCATAGACTCACAGAATGGTTTGGGTTGGAAGGGACCTTAAAGATTACCTAGTTCCAAGCCCCCTGCCATGGCGGGGACATCTTCCACTAGATCAGGTTGCTCAAAGCCCCATCCAATCTGGATAAGCTGGACTTTTAAAAAAGCCACTAATTTTTACAGTTGGCAATGAGATTTAAGCATATAAACTTCTGTAAATTCATGAATTCATAACAAAATTCTATTTTTGTATATATAAACATTTCTGATTGTTTCCTTTTCTCCATAAAAGCAGTAACAATTTTTCTCGGTAAAAGCAGTAAGCTTTTACACTGAAATGCCTGCATAACATTTTCCTTCCACTCTTTTTTTGTTTATGCATTTCTGTTTCAGGTACCATGAACAAATTTTAAATGAATTCATTTTCCCCAACTTTAAAATCCATTTGTTACATAGTGCACATCCTTTAAAATGCACTTCAGGGACAACTTCTTCCTTTTTTGTTATGCCTTTGCAATTTTGTATAAATCAGTAAGAATTTTCATTGTTTTTAATGTTAGCCTTCTGGCACATTTACACCTAAAAAGGAAAGAAATGCTTCCAGAAGTATTGTACTATAGCCCCACAGGACTTAGGTTTACAATTGGAATTTCTTTCCAGGTCTGGTAATTTTTATTTGTAGAGTGATATTTTTCATGGAAAAAGATGGCAGATGTAAACAAGTGATGTGAAAAAAAAGCACACGGATAATTTCCCTCACTCCAGTGCATCCTATTGAGATAGAAGTTAATGAGTGAGTGAGGTCATGGTTTAAATATGGTTCAGATTAGTCATGAACTAAATCTGTTTCTATTAAAAACTTCCCGGTGGCCTGTGTAAAAGATAAGTGGTGCCCACTCAGACCACCTAAATAGGCCTAATTATCACCTTTCTTGGTTTTTTTCACAAATGATAGGTAACGAGGACTCCTGCTCTTCAGCATAAATTCCCTCTGTCATTACAGCTGACATGCCTTGACTGCCCCATAGCAGAGTGGCATTGTAGTTAGGGCTTGCCATCAATTCTCAGCGACATGAACTCATAAAAAAATTCAATGCAAAAGACCACAAAATATATTTGTTAGCTTTGACTAAAACTGAAATAACACCATCTTTCTCATTGTAGACACTCTCGAAATATTTCAGCCAAAGTTGCCTTCCTGGCCAAAGCAGAAATCATTACCTCCTTGAATTGTTACTCTCTCTTTTTTGCTGCTTCTTCCTTATTAACCTCCTTGATCTGTATGCAGCTTTTGACAGGAAGGTTTGAGCCAAGGGGAGAATAAATGGACACCCATTTTCTCACATCCACTCTCTTTCTTTGGTACCTCCTTATTCACTGAGCTACATAATGTCCTCCACCAAGTCCTACATACGCCAGCATTCTGGTCTTCTTTCTTACAGAAAAATTCAGAGGGCAGTATAGCTACTCTGAATAGGAGAAGGCTGAGAACACCTCCCTGATTCTGTGATTTCATGAAAAAAAGTTGAAAATTAGAAAAGAGCTTCCTATTGACACAGGGGTGAATTACTAAGTCACCCTTTTGATCGAGCAATAGGGGAAACACTTGTCAAATGGATGCCAATAGCACAAGTTGGATTGTTTCACTTAGAAGGTCCTTTCCTGTTCCAGATCTCAGCTTCTTTCTCCAGGAGATAAGTATTTAAGTTCCACTGCATCAGTAAAAGATCTTGCTGCCTGAGCAGACCAGGTAGGCTAATGTAGGCAAGGCCCCATCACACTATCTTAAACTGTGGATAGTATTAAAATTAAAACCAGCTAATCCATAAAGTTGGCTCTAAAATCCAAACTCATGGTGGTTAGGGTGAAACTCAGCCAGAAGAAATATGTGCCTCATAGCATCAGTCTTCCAACTTATCTTCAACCCCTGTCTTACCATGGGTTGTTTTCTCCCCTGGAGCTACCTCTTTCTCTTCACAAACTACTGACAGATTCTAGAAACTAATTTAGATTAGATTCCTAAAGTTTAGATGTCCACAGATAAGTGAGCTGGATCTGAGCATGACATATATATGTGCTGCATTGGCTAATTCTTCCTCTTGTGGTAGCCTAAAGGGACCTTATATGTGATACTGCTTCATAGGAGCAGCAAAAGACATAGAAGCAAAAAGACCATAAAAAGAAACATAAGTGACACTACACAAGAGATCTTCTCATCTTCTAATGGCTAAGTGTGGTCAACCCTGGAGTAAATGGCTTCCATGCAATAGTGAATTATCACAAACTAATTCTAGGAGAACTGTGCTTCCTGAGGGCACTGGGGCAGTCCAGATAAGTGACACATGGAGAGTGTATTTTAATTAAAGAGAAGACACTGGAGAGGCCTTAGTGTGACCTTCCAATATCTGAACGGGCCCTACAAGAAAGCTGGAAAAGGACTTTTTACGAGGGCTTGTAGTGATAGGATGAGGGGTAATGGCTTCAAACTGGAAAGGGGTAGATTTGGATTAGAAATTAGAAAGAAGTTCTTAACTATGAGGGTGGTGAGACACTGGCACAGGTTGCCCAGGGAAGTTGTGGATGCTCCATCACTGGATGTGTTCAAGGCCAGGTTGGATGGGGCCTTGAGCAATCTGGTCTAGTGGGAGGTGTCCCTGCCATGGCAGGGGGTTGGAACCAGATGATCTTTAAGTTCCCTCCCAACCTGAACCATTCTATGATTCTATGGTAAGTCATGAAATTTTAAAATAGCCTGAAAGAAAGCAGCATAGCACAAGTGGTAAAAGGCCTGCAAGGTTTGAAATGGGAAAGAAACATGAAGAGACTTAGCTCATGCAGTTTAAACAAAGGGAAGGTGAGGTGAAGGGAAAATTAAAACATTACTATTTTTCAAATGAAAATTAAATAAGGGCAAGAACAGTCTATTCCAGGCTGCCCAGAAATGTGTTTCAAAAAGCTTTTGCCTTGTATTTGAGATGAGGAAAAATGTTGATAGAAAGGATGATTTTCCACTGAAAGGCATTTAATCCTCAAAAAGGCATCCAGTGAAATTTCCAGGCTACTCTTGGTGCTGAGTGAGCTGCTCTTATTGCTGAGTATTCAAAGGCATTTTAGCAAATGTCATCAACAGAATTGTGTAATATTAAAAATACCCTCAAGGAAGTGAGCAGTTATAGTGTGAATGAAAACACAGGGTGATTCTCACCCTCTTAGCCAATACTGGGGATTTCTCTGGTCTTCCACCCCTGGAAGTATGAAAAATTTATCTGCATGAAGGTGACAATTTTGGACTAGTAATAAACCTGTGTCCTCCATTATGAAGACCAAAGCAATACATAAACCATACAAGGAGTCATCCCCAGACATGATGACTCACATAAGGAGAGCAAGGTGAAAAACCACTTTCAGAGGAGAAAAATGAAGTAGTTTTAGAAGGCTTGGTGAGATGGAAGAGATCCTCCAGTTTTAGCTGCTAACACCGTTGATTGGGATTTCTCTTGGAAACTCTTATTTGCTTATATTTACAGGAAACAGTGGTTTAACAAAGCTTAAATTTGGCACAGGCAAAAAACTTGCTGCCTCTTGCCCATTGAGACAGATCAAAAGGAAAGGCTCAGCACCTGGCAATAGGAGTGGCTAAGGGATGCCAGTCTTCTGTTCCAGATTTCTTACATTTCTATTCACCCAAAACAGGATTCTCTGTGTGGCAGAGGCCTAATTAGTCAGAAATAGGAAAGAAATAACAACGTGATGTCTGGCCCCTGCATTGATGGCTGCAGCTGAGCTGTAGCATGAGGAGGAGAGATCTTTGTGTTCCCAGGTAGGGAACAGTACATGCTTCCTCTGTAAATTGTTCTAATTATGCCCTAATTCTAGTACCTGGAGGAAATCTGCACTGAAATCTCACCTTTAGATTTTGACAAATAGCTGCAAACTGTTGTCAAAGTCATTAAGCTACTGGTGAGGAGGTCACTAGCTAGCGTGGTACCATAGCTAGGACATTGCCTTCTCTGTCACCTTTTCCACTGAGGTGCTCATTTGGGTTAAGATACACAGTAGACAAGTAGAAAGTGTAAGTTAAAGTGTCCAGCATGAATCCTGAGTCCTCTGATCCTCTGCCACACAAGTTCACTCACATGAACATCAGTACAAGATACTGTGTATGTGAAGCACATGTCAGTTCCAGGTAGGATGTCATCTTGAGAAGTCTTAACAGTTCTGTCAAAACCTGAATCAGGCAGTTCCTCACCCATTTTGCTGCCATGCATACAAAAGACATGAAGCCCCAGAATTATTGCATCAGTGCAATTACTACTTTTATCTAGGAAAAGTAGGACCTAGAATGAAGACTTATCCTTGAGGCCATGCTATGGTGCTGACTACTTAAGACCAGTTCTAAAACAAGCCTCCAATCCTTGATCTAACCACTGGATACTATTTAATAAAATCTCTTGGCTGTGAAGAAATAATAAGTTTTCAGAAGTGTCAAATGCTAGCTATGCTACTGGGAGACCTGTGACTGGTATGAGCTCTCAGTTTGCTATTTACATGGCAAAGAGATGTAGCACACAAGTAGGTGGAATATGCATGTGTGTTCTGGTTTTTCAGGAAAATGTTTGTGCTGTTGTTTCTGGAAGACCTGGTACAGCTCATATTAAATCACAGGGGTTCATCAATGCTAAACCAGTCCATTCAGCAGTACCCAGGAAGCTCAAGAAGACTCTTGCATTAGAGACAAGTTGTGCCAGGGGAGTATATTATGAAGTTCTTTTCTGAAAGAGTGGTCAGGCATTGGAACAGACTGTCCACGGAGGTGGTGGAGTCACCATCCCTGGAGGGGTTCAAGAAATGAGTAGATGTGGCACTTCGAGACATGGTCTAGGGGTCAGGGAGATGTTGGACAAAGGTTGGACTTGATGATCCTGGAGGTCTTTTCCAACCTGAATGATTCTATGGTTCTATGATTCGATGAGAGCTGGAGGAGTAACCTCCTTGGTCTTCCCAGCGCCTACAAACATGACTGGATCTATTTGCTGAAGGCCTGAAGACATCAGAACTGTGGGGCACTGCTAAATGCATTAATAGACTCTAGTTCAGCCACAGGTTGCGTAACTGGATGCTCACAGAACAGTTGCCTTGAAGATATGAAATGAAGATACAGTGGAAGACTGGAACTTTTTTTGTATAAACTCATAATGCACAATCCAGTGCAAAAATGTTAATCCATCCAGTAAAAGCCAAGCACAGTCCTTATTGTTCTTTTATTTGTAAAAGAAACCAGGGCCTCAGTACCATTCAATGGAAGTTGCAGATAATTTTTCAGGCTTCAGAACACTTCTGTCAACTTTGGTTTTGTTCGGGTATTAGTATTTAACCAGCTATAAATATTATATAACAGACCTTATACATCAAATAATTCAGCCATCACATGATTTTCTGCATTTGCTTATGAGGATGCAGGGAAATTATCCCAGGGATATCTGGTCACAGTCATAAGACAAGTTTATACTCAATAGAATTTTTCTTTTGCCAAACCATTTCAGAAAGCCAAAAATCTGTGTTAAAAAAAAATAAAAAAAAATTCAACTAACAAACCCAAACATGTTTGTTAAACTTGGTACATCTGGTTGAATCTAATATTCTGTGTATCTTAAAAGTAAAAACGCACACCAACAACACTCTATAACAGAGCATAGTTATTGAATAATGGTAAAGAATGTAATGAATGACTCCTGGTTTTCCATCTAAGATCAACAACAAAACTGAAAACTATTTTTTATTTACTGCTTGACTTTTGTACATTATTCTCCAAAATGTAGGGCAGGCAATGACTACACATCAAGGAAAAACACAGAGAAAGGAAAAGAAGAGAAGAAAAATAATTAGTAACATCCAAATAGAAAGGCAAAGCGAGGAGGCCTAGCAAAGAGCAGATATCTTTTCTTTTTTTGGCATAATTTGGCATAGCTGCCTGTGATTCCTCTGGAGGTCTCTGAGCACAGCACAGTATGTCAAGAGAAACATAAATATATTTATTCTGATACTACTGTGAATATTACATTGCCAAGGTATATGGGAAAAAAAATAAATGAACCCATTTGGATCTGAGTCTATCCAACATCATAGGTAGGATTTATCCAGGACCTGCCAGTTCCCAACAGGTTGATCTGTTTTTTTTAAGAAACAGATTCACAAATACACGAAATGCTAGTGTGCCCAGCACAGCCATAAGCATCCTTGTTGGGGAAAAATAGGTTCATCAGGCAGGAAAGAGTTACAGCAGCCTTGTGTTGATGGAGCCTAAACCATTCTTCATGAAAAGAGTCCCTGTATCATGGGGCTACCTCAGATCTGTGCTCTGACATGGATGGAGTGTGACACCCAGATTAGTGTTATAGGGAAGGTTTTTCTGCCCACTGAAGATCTACAGTGAAGGTAAAAGGAGAAGAGGGTGAGCTTATCCAGGGCTGTGCACATACCATGACTGCATTATTCTCTCCAATCTCTTGCTAGGTAACACCCATTTTCTGGCCCACAGGTGGAAAGAAGACCTGAAGCCTTCACACAAATCAATCTCTTTCTAGACCTCCACACATCTTTCAGCAGTGCTACCGTGGACTCAACCCTGGGAGCATCCAGAGAAACAGGAGCATTCAAAGTCAATTTCAGGGTTATCTCCTAAGCCCGCATGTCTCCTTGAGGGCCACTCTCTTATATAGCTGGGGAGGGACTTTTTAGGATGTTGGGTAGTGGTAGGACTGGGGGGAATGAGTCAAACCTAGAGGTGGGTAGATTCAGATTAGACGTTAGGAAGAAGTTCTTCACCATGAGGGTGGTGAGACACTGGAACAGGTTGTCCAGAGAGGTGGTGGAAGCCCCGTCCCTGGAAATTTTGGAGGCCAGGCTGGATGGGGCTCTGAGTAACCTGCTCTAGTGGGAGGTGTCCCTGCATATGGCAGAGGGATTTGAACTAGATGATCTTTGAGTTCCCTTCCAACCTTGACAATTCTATGATTCTATGTCCTCTTCATGCATAGACACCCCTCTAAAGAACAGAGTGGTTCAGCCTTCAGAATCAGGCAACCAACCTAACATCAAGATGAGGTTTAGAAGGAAGAAGGGAGGCAGAAAACCACATTCAGGGTATCCTCCAAGTGTCTCCAACACACCAGGACCCAGAGGTCCTGGTCAATCTGTATGACACTAACAGTTGCATGCAGAAGGCCTGCACCACACTGAGCATCTCTGTGCCTCTCTTTTACACAGAGACAACAGAGCTCTGTCCCATTTGTATGAAATCACAGAGCAAATCAGAAAGACTCAGGAAGCCAGGGAAGAGCACAAAGCAGAAAGAGAGCGAGCAGTAATAATTGGTTTAATCCACCCAAGGAGCAGGCTGCCAGCTGGCACTGCTGGCATTTAGTGTATTAACTGCCAGCGCCTGACGGATTAAGCAGCAGAGCTCAGTGATGTTTCTGCTGTAGGAGGCAATTCTACACTGGCGAAGGGCATTTAACTTGAAGAAAAGACACCCCTTGATCTGTGCTGTGCTTTCAGTTTACATTGCAATAACAACAAAGTGACTTTAGATATAGGCCAGGGTAGCTGACAACAGAATTTGACCTGACTTCAACAAAACCATATTCTATTAGAGGGAAGGGATGCTGCCCACAAGGATGGAGAATTTATTGTGTCTGTGTTAGTACAGCTGCTAATGCAAGAGGGTTCTTGATCCATGACCAGGGCTCTTGGGCATTACAAAATACTAATTATAAAATCCATCTATGTGACAACACAAGTCTAAAAACACAAGCTAAAGCACTTCTCAGTGACATTCTTATATTTAGAATGAAACACAGACACTATGGAACACTGAAATGTAAGGATCCTGCAAAGCTCTCCAAAGTTAAAGTTTGGGTAAGCTCTACAGGGCTTCCAGAAATGCTAGATGAGATTTGCTGTAATTCAGCAAAATATTTACTTGTACCTTGCTGTGTCAGAACAGTTAGCTAGCAATCTCATTACTAGCTAATCAAATTAATTGGTTTCTTTTCAAAAGATTTAGAAAGAAATGTAGATGGACTGAAAATTTAGTCTGGGTGTAAAGGTGATGGAGAGAGAAGTGGATGAGTTCTTCAGGTATGTGTCTTTTCCCAGCCTCTGACCTGAACTTCAGCCATGAGTGTGAGCAAGCAGAGACTCAGTAAAATGACCCCTGCACAAGATCATTGCCAGCTGGGAACACCATGAGTTGGGTGGTTATGGAGACTGTGCAAGAGGTTTTGTGAAGATTTTTTAGTATTTTGTTGTTGAGTTTTTTCGGTTTGTCTTTAATGAAAACCACAACAATTCTTAAAGTTATATTCTCCATCATCTGTCCCTCATTTTCTGAAGAAAGGAGGTTATGACATAGATATTCTCAAGCCTAGGACTTTGATTTTGCTGCATGTTACACAAGGGCAGGCTTTGAGTCCTATTTTGCTTTCCTTGTGGACAAAAGCTGCTCACATGCTCCTACTCAGGAAACAGTTTATTGCAATCAAGCAAAATACTCTCCTACTGGCTCTATTTTAATCTGCTTTGTCCTCTGTCCACTCCAGCTAACTGAACTTCCATCCTCCTTCCCCTAGGTTGTTTTACCTACTCCAGCCTGTATCTGGGCTTCTTAGACTTTGCTCTCAGGTTTGTTGGCTTGCATCCCTCACTGTCAGCTTTAGCCAGAATCTGTTCTCCTCCATCATGGTGCTTGCACAAGAAACAACCATGAACACAAATGATGGGCTTTCTGCTGTCAACACTCATTCTCTGTCAACACCCTCTGCTGTCAACACCCTTTATCTCCATTTTACCAGAGGTGGGAGGGATGGGATTCAACTCCAAATTCAAGTACCTACATATAGATGTCTACATGTAGGTATCTAAGCTCCCATTAACTCAACAAAGATTTTATCAATCAGCCAGTAAAGCCTACCCCTCCTTGACATTAGATAGCTCTACTCTCCTCTAGGTTTCTCTGGAGCCTATTGTGCATGTTAGCTCTTAATTGTATGAACATTCACATAACTAATGTACATGTTGCCACTCAGAAAGACCTTTAGTCTTATGATAATCTAGAGTCAATGAAGAGAAGGTCCTGCCCACTCAATGGATGGTGCAGGTGCTACCACTGTATATGGGGATGCTGTGAGGTGAGAGCACCCAGGTCTTGAGAGCTTTTACTTCTACCATATTTTCTAGAAGATTTAAAAACTTGAATATCTGTGATCCAGCAGCAAAAGACACTTCTCTAACTTTAATATCAACAACCAGACTTTCAGCTACTCTGTGCATTAGAGCCTCTTGAGAAAAAGAAGCAAAAAAGCAAAAAACAAAAAAAGACTAGTGTCTTCTCTTTCACAAGGAAAAAAAAAAAAAAAAAAGTCTTTCTTCAGTTTTAAGTCTTCAGAATGACTGAAGTAGTGCAACACACGGAGACACATACACACCCTTCAGTCTTAGGCACACACCCAGCAAGAAAAACTTCAGCCAGGATAATTAAAGTTTGGCAAAGTTACAAGTAACAGAAATGAGGGCAAGTCTTGCATAATCTTAACCCTATCTGGCTCTAGTAGCTCAGCTTATGAAAATAAAACCTTTTCTTAAACCAACACCAAACACACCTTTCTCCTCCTCTGTTTTCACTGACTTCTTGAGGAGGGAATCCTGTTCCCTGTTCTAATCTCTTATTAGTAAAAGCACAAACTTGTTTTTCTTGCCTAAATAAATGAAAAGTCAGTCTTTTCTCAGTTCTGCCAATGTACCTCCACTTGTTTCATCTGACCTTCTCTCAGGTTACCCTTATGTGACCTAAATGACTGCTTCTCAAATCCTTGCCTCATTCAGAGCTTTCCATGTGATCTGCATTGTCTTCTTTCCCCCTTGTACTTCCCCATCACCTCTACACACCTAGAATTTCTTAATGCTCTACATTGACAAGATCTTTTTAGGTCAGAGACCACTCTTCTGTACTGTGTTTCCACAAGACTCATCTTCTTAATGCCAGTGCACAAATACAAACAAAAGACACAAGGGACATACAGCTAATGGCTACAAGAAGACCACAGTAAATGTTTCAGCTAAGACCTTCCACTCAACAAATATGTGTTATTTTCCTTAATAATTGCTAGGTCAAAACATAGCTTTCCAACCTTTTCAATTAAAATGCAGCAAGGCCTGAAAATGAATCACTGAATCTCTCTATAGAAACTAATCATCTCTCACAGAGCATCTTTTCTTTTTGACATTCCCCTTGGCTCGGGAGTGACTCTCCAGCTGCTGAGCTATGAACTTTGAAATGTTTACTTTCACACCATGCAGTTCAGCCTCCTTTGCTAATGAAGAGTGAGGACAAGGCAGGGAGACTAACCACCCAGTGCCAGAAATCTCTCACCCTCAATCATCACAACAATCTGATAGTTAAGAAAATCCTGAGGTTTTTACACAATATATTGAAAACCATTAATTAACCATTTTCAAGACTCCCATAGATGGAAATAACAACTGAAAGAGATACCACACTGCATTGCCTGCAGAAACTTATTGTCAAAGTCAAAATCTGCAAAGATTTCTGCTTTTGCCATAGTTCTCTGCCCTCCAGGTGTGTGTGTGACAGGATCTCCTCTGGGCTCAACCTCCCAGCAATGAGTGTGTTATGGTCAGAGACCTCAGCTCTGCAGCTAAACACACAGCTGTGTAGGGCAAAACAGTAGCTGTCATAATTTGTCTCTCCAGCAAATGGGAGAAACTTGGACTAAAATGGGGAAAAGGGAGAAAAAGGTGCTGGAGGTAAGAAGAGTAAGGGCTATTTCCTTTTGAATGATCTCTGATGGGCTTATGAAAGTATCAAATTTGGGTAGTTTTTGAGATGAAAGTGTAGAAGTGGAGGCACTTCATTATTAAGCCATAGACAGACATTTGAAAAATGGTATCACCTGACTTCAGTGATGCCTTCTGGAGACAACAGACTGCTCAAATATCCTGAATGACAACATTTATCATCTAGTGATCCATATTTTTTTCAGATTATAAACCTATCATAGGCAAAAAAAATATAGCTGAAATTGTGAAAGCTGACAGACAGCAGATAATTGGGTGTGTTTGTGGGAAATGTCTGAAATTGAACTTCTGAACTGCCAAGCAGAAGCCTGCCACTTGGTAGCTGCAACTGGTAAGGCTGGCTGTAAATGTTGATAACTTCTGGTCTAAACAGAAACGACACATCCTGAATCCTCCTATCAGTAAAGAGACATGAAAAAGGACCACCAGGTAGGAGGCTAATCACTTACTGTGCTTCTGTAGCTGGGAAAACCATGGGATCCTCAGTCTGCAAAGAAGAGAAGACATACACTTGAAAAGGAGAAGTGATTTTGAGAAGAAACAGGGGACCTGGAAAGAAGGTGGTGAAGATCCTGGCTGGAGAAAAGATCCTGGAAGTGGGGTGAGGTCCTGGAGATGGGTCAGATACATGGAGACAAGTCCCTGGGACACCCAGGGACCTCAAAAGTAACACCCAGGAGTTGTAACTGCAAATAGCACCACAGTGCAGATCAACATAACTTTATTCCCAAATCTCCCAGGCCAGCAAATGTCCCACCTCCCTGCAGGGAATGGAAGATTTCTGATGAATGTGAACGTGTGTGGCAAAGTGCATGAGTGAGTCTGACATAATCAAGTAGAATAAAAAAATCCTAGTTCCCTGGTTCTTAAATAAACCCCAGTATCCAGATACACTACAGGCTATCATAAACTTTGTCTTGCTCTTGGCAAACACTCACAACCTTTACATATCTGCCCCTAAAAAAGTTTCCTCCAATTATGAATATGCCTCTATAGCTTTGTTTTATGTCAACATGAATAAATAGCCCCATGTTTCCCAAAGAAGTGGGTGTATTAGAGTGCAAGTCATGTGCAATATGCACATTTCAAATACTGCTGCGATTCTCCTTGTTATGCCTTATCTCCACTCTGAAGGGATCTTGTAATCCATCTCAGACAGACTCCCATGGGATGTCAGTGACTCTCTCTGTGGTTGATTGTTCAAATTCCCTCTTATATGTACTGAGCAGAGTGTGCTTGCCTGGGGTACAAGGGATAAGTCTGTAGGGAACATGTCCAAGGTACCTGACAGTTCACATGTAGTAAATGATGGACTGATCTGAATGACAGAAGATGCTGGTGCAGCTTAACCCCTTTGGGAAAAGATGATCTTATCCTCACTGCACTGTTAAGGATAGCTTGCAAACCCCTGCAATTCAGAGTGAGACATTAAAAGCTCATATTCCTGATCTTCTCCTAGCTTTGAAAAAGATCTTTTCCACATTGCCTAAGTTTCATGGCTTACGGGTTTGGTTTTTTATTTTTCCCCTAAATGTTTGGCTGGCACACACAAGTGCAGCATTGTTTTGCACCCAAGGAAGAGCACGATGTTGTAATGTCATTGTCCTCTAGATCTATTCGATAATATTTTGGTAGTCTGGGTAAGAAGAGAGCTGCATCTTCAGCAGTGATTATAATCAGCAAGTACCCACAGTCTGAGATGCAGAGTTTCTGCTTGGGATCTCTTTCACTATCATTATCACTGAATACATTGAAGCAAAGAGACTTGCAGCTTTTGGGTACCTTACCTCTCTCTGGTTTTTTAATTCATTGACTAACCAAATTATGAAACTTGATTTTCTAAGACATTACCCAATTTTTTCTTCATTATTAGACCATGTAGCTGACAGCTCTGTTCTTCAGATGAATGTAACTGCTGCATCCTCTACTGCTCCTCCCAGCAAATAAGCCCCATGTACAACCTGCTGCATGGCTATAACTGGCTTAAACTTGAGCCACGATACCAAAGCCTACAGAGTGCTCATAAACCTGCACCATGGAAATATTTGCCAACTATAAATACAAGACTGTCAACCAGACAAAGAGCAATCTTTTCTGAAAACACTTTGTAGCACTCCCGGACAGCTTCCACAACTGTTATATAAAAAATGGGTAGAAACTACTGCTGCTAACCCTAAGGATTTAAGGTTCTTCAATAACTTGCACACAATCTTATTGACTTTGCTCTTTTTTGTTGTAGTTCTAGAGATCTTGTTAAAAACAGTCAGCAGCCAGAAAAATCTATATACAATGAGATGCTACTGTGGGCCAGCATACAGAATGTAGTCTAGACTGAGATACCTTGTGAAATCTCATTTTCATTTTGAACACCACTTTGGAAATGCTATTCATGTACAGAAGTTAACATGCTTCAATAGATGCTACAAAATCCAGTCTGAAACTCTGCTACCTAGGTTGATATTGGTTTTGCTTTGCCTGGTGGATTAATTTACTAAGAAAATAAGCAAGAAATGAAAGGCAAGACCCAAAGTAATCATGAAAAAAACCCAATGCACTTGTGATTTACTCAGTAAATGTCACTTAACAGGAAGCAAGTGGGAGGATTAAAGAGAAAGCCTGTGTTCTTCATTAATAATGAGAGATGTTATTCTGTAGGAAAGATCAGTATTGGTCATACAAAGTGGCCAGTAACACAGACTAGCTTCTGGAATTACATACTTAAAGATCTGGATGCTACCCTCAAGAGGCTCCTTCCTGAAAACTGGTCCTTCCCCCCCC